>KZ451903.1:945811-965628 GCA_002786265.1 Apostasia shenzhenica | reverse complement strand
ACAAACGGGGCCGTTAATGGTATATATTTTTCTCTTCCTCAATATCACACTAAAGCGCTGATCTGTCCTAAAATCAATTCACGCCGCGGATGTCTTCTTCTTTCCCGCCACCTAAATATTAAGATTTTAGAATTTTCACTCAAAATATATTTAAATATTTTTAAAATAATATGATGAATGGCTCAAATTTTTTGTAATTTAATTATAGTTAGGTTATTGAAAAAATTATAATTACTCATTATAATAAAAATAAATTAAAATATGTGTATATAAAATTTTATAATGTTTTAAGTGTGCATAGTGTAATTAATTAAAAATAAATAGGTAAAATATAAATAAAATTAAATTGTGTTCCTAGAATCTATTATCTGCCAAATTGTGGGGCCACAACGAATCCCCACACTGCGCGCCACGTGGATCTGATCCAAATCAAAGGACACTGACTTAACGGTTAACAATTACGATCAAAATAATATTATAATGTTAAAAAAATAATAATTCTGTGAATCTGCCACGTGGATAGCTATAGATTAATTCTTTAGGATTTGCACATGCCTGCCAAAATTGCTAATATCTACATCTGATTTCAAAATTTTATGAATAATTGCAATTAGTAATTAAAAAAAATCAGAATAATTGCAGTTAGAATGTTACTATCAGTATTATTTTAATATTATATTATGCTATTTTTTAAAAAATAATTATTTAATTTAATGATATTTTTAAATAATATTATAATTAATTACAAAAATATCATTACATGCTCGTATCTAGATGTCACCCCAAATAGGGCAATATTTCAAGATAATACCGTCAATTTGTTATTATAATGTCAATAACTTTCAACTAAATAAAAATAATTTGGATAGTATTAATATTTTTTAATATCATAACATTGAACCAAACAAATGTCCATTGATGAATAACAATGACATTTAAATAACATGATATCTAAATAATATTGACATTGAAATAACACTGAACCAAATGCTCCCTTAATTTCTTTTCAAAAACATTTTCACAACAAGTTGAAATTTATAATTAATAGGAAATTTAAAATCTTCTCAAATTAAATATATATAACAGTATAAATGTAAATTGAAGATAAAAAATTCCAAAATGTATTTCTTTTTAAAATTACAAGAAGTTGTAAAGATGTGCATGATATTTGATCTTTTGGTAGAATTTTAGATTTTCTAAAAAAGAAATTCTACTAAATTCAAAAAAAAAAATGTAAAAAATATTTTTTACATTAATTTAGATTTTTATTAAAATTGAAATTAATTGAAAATTACGTAATAATAAATATAAATTTTAATAAACTATTGGACTGGATTGAAAATTTTAATAAGTTCAAATTATTTTTTGTTGATAAGATTGTGTTTACCACATTAATATCTTGTTCCCTATATATATATATTAACAATCATTTGAAAAATAATACAAACTTATATATTAACATCTTATTGCTGTAATCTTAATATTAAAAAATTAATTGGAATAAATTTCCTAATATCTCTATTCTAGTATTTTATGAGCAAATGAAACAGCTAATTAACTTAATATTTTTAGTTTGAATTTGTTAAATGAAAAGCACATAAAAGAAAGGGTAAATTGCATCCGGGATCCTAATGTTGAAATATTATTGTAAATTAGTCTCAACTTTTTAAAACTATCTATTTAAATATCTAATATTAAAAGAGCTTTATAGCTTTAGTCCCAATTAAAACTTAATTTTTAAATTTTTACTAGTATGCAGTAAGATAATTTGAATGTTAATTTTATAATTTTTTAGAATATAATTTTAAAATATTAATATTCATATTTGTTAGTTTAAAATTTTTAATGAAAAAATAAGAGATGAGAGAAATAAAATTTTAAATTCTTATTAAATTTTAAAGAAGAATGAAAAATAAAAATGTGTAATGTTTTAAATAATTTTAAAAATAATAAAATTTTATATTTTCTAAAGTAAAAATAATGATATTCTAAAGAGAAACCTAGTTTAATAAATTTAAAGACTTAAATTAAAATTTTTAAAAACTTAAAATTAATTTATAATAATTTTTTTGACTTAAAAAGCTCAGACGTAATTTAGCTAAAAGAAATGACATTCTTGTTGCAATTTTTTTAGTTAGTTTTCTTAAGGCATACAAACAAATGGGAAATAAAAGATAATTAATGGCATAATTATAATGCCAGTTAATTTTGACATTTTCGTCAACTACACAACATAATTATAATAATTACACATTTGAATTCTTGCCATTTTGCATTCCGAATAATAATATTTATAAATTTGATTTGATACTAACTCGAGAGTTTCATAAGATTTCATGTGCTCTAATGAGGTGCTTGCAGCAGTTTTGTTAGAAATAATTGCCCTCTATAAATACCAACTTATTTTGATCGCTCACTTTTATGATATAATTATAACTTGTTTTTGTGCTGATCTGTCTTTCTCATCACATTTTAAATTGGTATTCGAGTGTTTGACTATTGATCATGCTCAGAAGTCCTTGTCAGCCACACTATTATCAAGTTACAAGTAATTATTTTCGTTAATTGAATATAATGTTTTCTTTATTTTTGCCTACTTATACAGTACTCCAATGTGGTAGCCATCTAGAGAAGGCAACCGACGAGGTAATCATAGTAGATCGATGGCGGCAGTTAAAGATGGTCAGCTAGCCAAGCCGCCGTCATTTAAGTGCGGCCAATTGTCTTTTCTATTCCAAGAGATCCATATCAACCCGCTGTGAATCATAGTTCTCATTCATCCAGGTTTGCAAATCCTTGGGATCAAAGTTGGCTGCTGCTTCCACTCTGGGGGAGTAATGCTCCAACTCGATAGGTATGACAGCATCTATTCCGAAGGCCAAGGAGAAAGGACATTTTTGGGTAACCTTGGATGGGGCAGTGTTATAAACCTAGAGAGCGCCTGGCAGCTCATCTGACCAACGGGTTTTGGCACCATCAAGGTGCTTCTTCAGGATGTTCAGAATATTCTTGTTGGCAGCTTCAGCCTGCAGACGATGTTTGCTCATAGGAAGCCCTCGACATTCTGGGCAATGGGTTGAGCAAGAGGCTTTGCTTCTATCCACTTGTGAAGTAATCAATAGCGACAGGCTGACAGCAACTATTTGTAGCTTCGGATGGCCGTGGGCATTAGCCCCAGAAAGTCGAGCCCCAAGACGAATATATTTTTCTCTTCCTCAATACCATACTAAAGTGTTGATTTATCCTAAAATCAATTTACGTCGCAGATGTCTTTTTCCTTTGTCGCCACCTAAACATTAAGATTTTAGGATTTTCACTCAAAATATATTTAAATATCCTTAAAATAATATGATGAACGGCTCAAATTTTTTGTAATTTAATTATAGTTAGGTTATTGAAAAATTATGATTACTCATTATAATGAAAATAAGTTAAAATATGTGTATATAAGATTTTAAAATATTTTGAGTGTGCATAGCGTAATTAACTAAGAATGAATGGGTAAAACATAAATAAAATTAAATTGTGTGGCATGTAGGTAATTATCCCTAAAATTTAAAGTATTTTACATTTTATATATTTTCTAATATTTAAATAATTTTTTTTATTCAAAAAAAATTCAAACTAAACGAGGTCTAATTTTTCAAAAAATTTCAATTAACAAAGTTGCTCTTATCTAACGTTTTAAAAGTATTACCTTTAGCTCAAGTTACAACTTACAATCTCCTAATTTTAATAAAGACGTCATTTAAATTATTCTCCTTTTCTTAATTAAAATTTAATGATAATTATAATCATATTAATCACACAATTATTTAAAATCGAACCATAATTTATTATTAGTTATTACATATGCAAACATGGTTTTTTTTATGTCATCGTATATCTATTTAGGTGTTCCTTAAATTATTTTTTCTCATATTTAAATAAATTATACATATTATGTTAAAATTTCCTTCTTGTACTTTTTAAAAGTTGTGAGGAGAGAGAAATTCAAGGCATGTTGACCAGCTGAACGTGAATGGCCTCATAGTCCATTAATGAAACATCCCACCGTGTCAATGGATTGGCTAAATTTAAGATTACATCGTATTTTTTTCAAATTAAATAAATAATATTCATAAAATAGCATTAAATAAAATAAATAAAATTTAAAAATAATTATATTTATTCTACTAAATATATAATTATTTTCATATTTAAAATTTTTAAATATTATATATTAAGTAAAAATTATAATTTATATTTTAAAAGTGTGATATATATAAAATTTATATTAGGGCAATTTATGTCCAGGTCCCTGAATTTAACGCTTTATCATGCAGGTTCATATTTTTAAAATTATAACATCGGGGTCCTTGAGTTTTAATAAATATCAAATGGGTCCTTTTTAATTTTTTTTATAACTAATTGTTTTAAAATTACCGTTTTACCCTTGCCCTCTCTCTCCTCGTGATCCGGTCGCTCGTTCTCCGACGGACACGCCACGCGGCCCGCTCGCCTGTGCCGGATCGGGAGGAGAGAGAGAATGACAGGGGTAAAATGATAATTTTAAAAAATTTTAATAATAAAAAATAAAAAAATTTTATTTGATAATTTATTAAAATTCAAGGACCTTGATGTTATAATTTTAAAAATATGGACCTACACGATATAAGCATTAAATTTAGGACTCAAAATTATAAAATTGTGATATGTACATAAAAAATTATAATTTTTATAGCAATATGTAATATTAAAAAATTAACTGTTAAATATTAAAATAGTTAAAATTTTAGATACATGCATGATATTTTCCAGAAAAAAACGGTAATTTATTGAATTAATTATAACAAATATAAAGGAGGAGAGAGAAGGAGACAGAGAGAGAAAGTAGAGAGAGAAAGGGAGAACGATATATACGCGCCGAGTAGTGCGGACGAGGCGTTGGTTAACGCTTTTCTCTGGTGAGTCCAAATGGCGGAAACTCTATCGCCGATGTGACTGGTGCTTCCCCACTCCGTGCCCTAGGTCGAGAAGACCTCGTCAGATTCCACGCGAAGAGCTCGATATTCAAATCTTCTAAGCTTTTTCGGATTCAGTGGAGCGGTCCGTCGTCTCCATTCTGTTTTTCCATGGACGCCGGCAAAGAGGCAGCTCTCGCGTCATAGTTGCTTCTCGATTTCTTGGAGGAAAGCCATGGGCTGCGTCTGCGGGAAGCCCTCTGCTATCGAAGATAGCAGGGAGATCCCGAGGGCCCGGCAGTCGGTCGCGCCGGCGAAGCTTTCGGTGTCGTCTTCGAGGAGGGAGGACATGGTGGCCGTTCGTGGGGCTTCGATCTCCGTGGAGGAAAGGAAGCAAGGGAATCGACCGGTCAGAGCGAATGGGGAGGTTGGTGAGAGGAGGGAAAGGCAGGTGTATCCTAGTCATCAGCACTCACCGCAGATCGGAAGCATTCCAAAGGCGATTGAGGGGGAGCAGGTGGCAGCTGGGTGGCCGGCCTGGCTGGCCGCCGTCGCGGGAGAGGCGATACGTGGTTGGGTCCCGCGCCGGGCCGATTCGTTCGAGAGGCTGGACAAAGTAAGCCCTATATTTAGTGAGCAGCGGTAATAACAGTATATGTTTTTTTGCATATCTGGTTTGGATTGGGTATCTTCTTTGCCATACCTGAGAAATTGTGGTAATGCTATGATGGTTTCTTATCCTGACAAAGACTTAACCTATTGACAATCTTAGAGACATAGTATTCTCTTTATTTTTTTAAAGGGAGAAGTTGATTATGTGGTCTTGACATCTGATATTATAGGTGACGAAGTCGAGGGCTTATAAGTTTGGCTGGAAAGGGAGGGATTGCTCTAGGATAGATCTTGACCTTATAAATTTGCGCCAAGTGAAAATTATGGCCCTTCTGCAGAGGAAAGGAGAAAACTTGATGGTATTCATTTTGAGATTAACATGTGGGGAATTTGAGAACTTCTTATGGATGTAAAGTAACTCTTGGTTGTAGGATGATTTTGCTAAATAGTTCCTCTTTTAACTTTCAGAAAAAAAGTTCCTCTTCATCTCTTTCTTTTGGAAAGCAATAAAAGAATCTTCTCATCCTTCCTTTTTAATGATACTTTAGGATAAAAATATGAGAGCAAAGGATTTTTTTAGATCAAGAAATCCATTTGCCAGCATTCATGAAGATTCTATTGTAATTAGGCATTCAATGCACTGATAAATGGGTTATGAGGATTGCTGGGAATTCCACATATATTTTGATGGTAATGGTAAATTTTGATCTAATCTGTTTTGACAAATGATCAGATCATTTCAGCTACTTCCTTCATTACTTTGTAATCTTACCCATGGTCAATCATGCTACAATACTCGATTTTCGAAGGATACGTCAATTAGATCCTTGTATTAAGTATTGCAATGAAGAAAGTTTGCTACCATTTAAGAACACACGTTTTTCTATTGTTTTCTTTATTACCTTATCCAAGATTAACTGGCAGTTTTTTGCAAACTAAATATGATGTATGGCTACTTATAGAGTGAATGTTTTCTTTTATGTTACCCATTTGATGCATGTCTGCAATCAAGTCCTGTTTGATGATTGATTGAGGGTGAACAACAAACTCTGCTGTCTAAATCAAGTTTTATATTTACTTTGGTGCTTTTTATGATGTTTCTGTGACATTTCAATTACATGAAGTATTACCTATTCACCATTATTTGGACACGTATCATTCTCTTATGCTGTGGGATGCCTTATACAATTTCTGTTTGCAGATTGGTCAAGGAACTTATAGTAATGTGTATAGGGCTCGTGACCTAGAGAATGGAATGATTGTTGCTCTAAAGAAAGTGAGTTTTGATAGTCTAGAGCCTGAAAGTGTACGTTTCATGGCCAGAGAAATCTATATTTTGAGAAGACTTGATCATCCAAATATCATAAATCTAGAAGGCCTGGTCACATCACACATGTCTTGCAGTTTGTACCTTGTTTTTGAGTACATGGATCATGATCTTGCTGGGCTTTCTTCTTTTCCTGGTATCAAATTCACAGAACCACAGGTAACATGAAAATTTATGTGAAATGTTTTGTTGGTCCTTGATTCATATTTCCGCTTCTTTCGTGACATAAATGAACAAATAAAAATGCACAGGATTGCAGGCACTTTAGGGCAAGTTGAACACTACTTGTACCATTGAATTTTGAGTCAAATTGATACTAGCCGTATTTAAGTCTAACACAAAAATTGTTTTGGGTTGATATGAAAATAAGCCTTCTATAGATAAGTTGTAGTGGAAATGCATGTAAAATTGGGTATCACAGAGTTTGTTAAATAATGTTAGTTAATCTTGAATAAGGTAGTAAAGAAAATATTGGGAAAACATGTTCATTACAATACTTGATGCCAAGTTCAAATCATTCAAAAAAGTTTAATGAACATACCTTTTTAATTATTTTCTTTACTACCTTATCCAGGATTGACTAACGTTATTTAGCAAACTAAAAGCGAAACATGTATATATATGTATGTATATTTTACTTTTTTATAAACTCAAAAATTAACTCGGTGGCTTTTCTTTAACTCAAACAGTATGAGTCAAAAGACAACTTAAAATCAGAGTCAATGTCAAATGAGTTTCAAGTTTTGAATATAATTGTCAACTGTGGAAATCGGCATTTGTAACCTTATAAAATTGTTTGAAAGTCAAATGTTACCTGCAACAACTTTTGCATGGTTTGGATCACTGTCATTCACGAGGAATCCTCCATCGGGATATAAAAGGCTCTAACCTTTTAATTGACAACAATGGCATCTTGAAAATCGCAGACTTTGGCCTTGCTAGCTTCTTTGACCCTCACCAAAGTCAACCATTAACAAGTCGTGTGGTCACTCTATGGTATAGACCCCCAGAGCTTTTACTCGGTGCCACTAACTATGGTGTTGCTGTTGATTTATGGAGTACTGGCTGCATCCTTGCTGAACTTTATGCAGGCAAACCTATCATGCCTGGAAGGACAGAGGTACCAATTCTTTCACAGTATGGTGTGTTTGCTTATCATGAATTGAAACCTTAATGTTGATATTGTGTTTTGAAATACTACATGATCTTTTATCTAAATAATGTCTAGCTAGAATTCTTAAACAAATAAGTAAACTTGCCCCAGATAGAAATAAAATCTCCAAAATTCTATGGACTATTTTTCACACTATGCAAATAGCTGGTGATGTGATTTGGTTTTATAAGTCCTTTATGATGTCCATCTTTATTATTCCTTTTGTTTTGCCACGGTTATTGCTCCTTTGGCGTAAGTGAATTTTTTTTTTACACCTATTATAATTTAGAATTTTTCGCACTATCTCATGGTATGAACTTGCAAGTATTTATGATAGAAATATGTGAGTTCATCTTTCCACTCCACTGCTATGCTATGTGGCTCATATGAGTTTCAAACATTTTCATATTGGATGCAAGGATTGATGAATTACTTTATGGTTAACTTTATACCGATAGCAACATATATTAAAAAAAGTAAGCAAAAAATAATAGGCTAAAGCATTAGTGATTCTAGTGATGTGACTAGGTGGAAGCCGTGCCCATGGTCTCGCAATGTGCATCTCCTCTCTCACTCAAGCTCGCTGCTCTAGCAGCTCTTGTGTAGCTGCTTTCACACCTCTTTGCTCTCATAGACGTCGCTTTGGCAACGAGACTGTTGTGTAGCTCTAGTCTTCTGACATCTTCTAGCATGGTTCGTCCAACGTGCTCTTCTCCGGTCTAGCAAGCTCTTCTTGACTCTTGTAGCATCCCACTCTTCTCGAAATGCTAAGCAAGCTTCAGCCGCACCATCTCCACACAGCACGACATACCACTTCTATGTTGCTATTCTCTGATTTATAGAGGTATTCTCGATTGAATGTCTTCAACTACTTCTTTAGCTTCTTCTTGTAGTATACGCAACACCACTATGCAAAAGATCGATGACTATCACCACTGAAAAGTTGAATAGTAAGAACTATGCTTCATGTGCTGCAATGATGAAAATCGAGTTCATGGGTCAGGGATAGTTAGAGCACTTGACCAAGAAGGCTTTAGATATATACGAGGATGATAAAGTGGCATGAGAGAAGATTGATGTACAACTCTTAGCCTTACTGTGTGGTAGGCTATCAATCGTAGTCTGATTAGTATATTTCTATTTTTCCTCTTCTGTTATGAGACATAGATATAGGCTCCAGATTTATATTCCGAAGACACTTTCTGAGCATATGAACTGATCAGGAACCTATTCCACCTGTGCTAGTCAGATGGAGAGATGACAACCCATATAAGGTTGATTCTAGGTATTTGCGATTGATTTCAGAGATCTTCTGCGGGTTACTTCCAATGTATATCTCATGATGATTGTATTGACAAACTACTCACCATCATGTTCCTTTACATAGTCTTCCCAGAACTTAAACCCATTAACACATAGATCTTAGGGGGAACTCCATACTCTATTTATCTGATGCTTACACGAGGATGTTGTGTCCTTCCACAGTTTTCATACTCATTACCGATTCTATTTCTGATCGCTCTCCCCTTGCCATACAGATTGTACCCAAAGAGATGAGGGGGAGCCAGTCATTTGGGGAGTGGAGGAGGTCATGGCAGACGTGGAAGAAGGCATAGTGGGGTTGGCCATCCCAAGTATACATTCTGTGGAAAATTGGGACATGTAAGGGAGACGTGTTATTCTTTATATGGATATTGTCCTGGACATTCTCGCACACTGTTAATGTCCTGCAGCTTGTACCACTGACGTAGGAGGGATTTCATGGCTAGGGGGCTAGATCTTCTAGCTACCTACTTCAGATTACTTTAGTTACAAGCTTCCCAAGGAGATCCTTTGCAACCTCATTGGCTCAGGGAGGGAATATCTTTTACTTTCCTTTCTCATATTGTGTATTTTGGTCCTTGAATTTTTGACTTAGGTGCCTCTGATTATATGGTGATATTTTCTCTTTTACTCATCTCAATAAACCTTCATGCCCAACCAGTGTCACACTTGGTGATAGATCTATATTATCAGTAAAAAAACATTAGTAGTGTTGCTCCTACCTCTTTGTTGGCTCTATCTTCTGCAATTTATTTACTTAAATTTTTTTGCAGAGTTTATTTTTTGTTAGTAAACTTACAAGAGCCTTAGATTTCACTGTAACTACTATATCTAATTCTGTTTGTATACAAGATTAACGGATTAGAAAGGTAATTGACATGGGGCATGAGTCTCAAAGACTCTACAAGTTGGCTATGATTCCTTCATTTTTAACTTTTGTGGCCAAAATCACTCCATCATAGATTCACAGTCATCTTGGCACCTTGGTTTGCAGAGTCTATAAAAGATAGTTGCAAGTCTTTTTAATCTCAAGAGTTTAGAGTGTTATTCATGGCAATTGAGGAAATATTATAGGTTTAAGTCAAGTCAATAACATGCTACGACACCATTTGCTTTAGTTAATTCTGATGTTTGGGGTCCTAATTGTATCATTTTTAAAACAAGATTTTGATATTTTGTAATATTCATTGATTGTTGTTATTCAAGAATGACATTGTTGCTTTTAATAAAAAATCATCTTGAGTTATTTCCTATATTCACTTTCTTCTATGCTAAGATCAAAACACAGTTTGACATTCTCATATGTAGTTTACACGATGATTGTGCGAAATAGTATTTCTCGAATAACTTTCAGTCATTCATGTCAAGCTATGGGATGTTTCATCAATCTTCTTGTTCATATACACCTTAACAAAATAATATTACTAAATAAAAGAATAGACATTTAGTTGAAACTGTATGTACTCTATTACTTCATGGGAATTCTATTAGTGTACTGGGATGATACAATTCTTACACATGCTATCTTGTTGATCGCATGCCATCTTATATCTTTCAGGTAAGATTTTATTCTCTATTCTCTTAAAGTGTATATTTGGCTGCACATGCTCTCTCTGTATATATTTGATTGCAACTGTTTTGTCCTTCGCCTATTGATTGGTGGGGATAAATTGTCATCTTGATCGATAAAGTATATCATTTTGCGATATTCTCGTCTCCAGAATGGATACCAGTGTTACTCATCTAAGTTGCATCGGGCATTTGTTTCGACTGATGTGACCTTTGAGTATACACTTTTTTCACTAGTACACCTACTACCTTAGAGACCATCTTAGAGGTACTTTCACTTCTTGTGCCTCTATCGATTTCTTCACCTTCACCTACAAAACGACAACCTCGACTCGAGACAATTGAAGTAGCTCCTCGGGACTCTGCTACCCATCCATATACCTCTTTGATTTTGGATTCCATCTCTAATTTTGATCTCCTCAATCATCCTATTGCCTCCAGGAAAGCTACACATTAATGCATTACTTTTCATCATTTATCTCATTATATATATTTTCTTTGTCCTCTGTATCTATTTCTAGGACTTTATTAAAGGCACTATCTCATTCAAGGTAGCAATAAACTATGATGGATGAGATGCCAACATTATACTTAAATGATATATAGGAGTTGGTTTCTCTTCCTTATGGAAATTCAACAGTCATATGTAACTGGGTGTATATTGTAAAGATATCTTCTGATGGCTCAGTGAATCGTCTGAAGACCAAAGTTGTAGAGATATATTTAGATTTATGACATCAACTATATAATATCTTCTTTTCAGCGGCCAAGATAGCTTAAGTATGCCTATTCCTTTAGTAGCAGTATCTCAATGGAGCATACATCAACTAGATATTCAGAATGCATTTCTCCATAAATACTTGGATGAGTTGGTTTATATGGTGTAAGCACCCTGGTTCATTGCTTAAGGGGAGTTTGGGCTAATTTGCAAACTAAATAAGTCACTATATAGTCTAAAGCAATCTCCTCAAACTTGATTTGGTAAGTTTAGTTTAACTTTGATTTAGTTTGGCATGCTCTGTAATATATAAGATCATTCCATATTCCACAAGATATCAGACTCTGGAAGGAGGATCTATCTTATTGTTTATGTTAATGGCATTATTATCACGGGGGATAACACTGATGAGATTATTAAGCTAAAAGATCACTTACATCAACAGTATCAAACCCAAGACTTGGGAGAGTTGAGATATTTTTTAGGCGTTGTAGTTATCCGCTTAGGAGAAGTATATATCACAAAGTATTTCTTGGATATGCTTGAAGAGACTGGCATATTGAGCACTAAACCACTTAATACTTCTATGGATCTTAATGTGAAATTAATGGCTAAATAACGGGAGCTAATTTCTGATTTAGGACGATATCGTAAATTAGTTGACAAACTCAACTACCTTAAAGTAACTAGATTTGACATTTCATTTATCGTAGATGTGATCAATTAGTTCCCTGAACCTCCTTATGAGAGTCATTGGGAGGCAACTTTGAGAATTTTGAAATACTTCAAGGTTACTCTCAAAAAAAGGACTTTTGTATTGTGATTGTGGACATTTTCTAGTGATAGGATATATAGATGTTGATTGGGTAGGTTCGCCAATAGATCAAAAATCCATATCAGGCTGTTGTATCTTGTTAGGAGGGAATTTAATATCCTAGAAGAGTAAGAAGAAGAATGTGGTAATAAAGTTTAATGCAGAAGCAGAGTATAGAACAATGACACTTACGATATGTGAGTTTGTATAACTTAAGCGGTTAATGTGTGAATTATAATGTACACAATTTGAGTCTATGAGATTGTATTGTGATGATCACGGTGCTATGCATATCACTTTTAACCCTGTCTTTCATAAGAGTATAAAACACTTAGAGATTGGCGGTCATTTTGTTAGGGAGAAAATACAATCCTAGAAGGTATTTCTTTTATTAGCTATAATAATTAATTAGTTAATTTGTTAACTAAGTTTCTGAGAGGTACTAGAATTGAGTTTATTTGTAACAAGTTCAAGATTTATGATATTTATGCTCTAACTTGAGGGGGAGTGTTAAGGACTTGGATATAATTATAATATAATCCTAGGTGCCTATATATAGTTTGTAAATAACCCTAGGTATGTATGTATTCTATTTGGTGGTGTGAAGGAGCGGTTGTTGCCACATTAAAATTATTATTTGGATTGTTTTTTTGGCTAACTTACTCCTTTCGCAAAACTATTACTTTTTGTATGTTTTTTATTATTTAGAACATTTAGCACTATCTTATGGTATGAACTTTGCAAATGTTTACTATAGAAAAATGTGAGTTCATCGTATCCTCTTTTGCTGATTTTCAAATTTGTTTTTCTCATAATTCTTTTAATGCTGGTATAGGTAGAACAGCTGCACAAAATTTTCAAGCTCTGTGGTTCGCCATCTGATGAGTATTGGAGAAAATCCAAACTGCCGCATGCTACCATTTTCAAGCCACAGCACCCTTATAGGCGTTGTGTTGCAGAAACGTATAAGGACTTCCCTGCTCCTGCTTTAACATTAGTGGAAGTGTTGTTATCCATCGATCCAGCAGATCGCGGAACTGCTGCTTCTGCCCTGAACAGTGAGGTGTGCAATTATACATGCGGTTTTTGAGTAAAAATGATATTTAATTGTTCTACTTGGAACTTGTGGTCTCTGTTTGACTGTTTGAACAGCAAACATCTGTATATTGTTTCTTGCTACACATTGTCGCACCTACCCGATATTTTACTAGTTCTTTTTCATGATCATTTACATTTCTTATTTTTGTAATTTCATTTATTGTATTCTGTAGCCCTGACAGTTGATTGGACCAGTTACCACGTGGTACCACGTAATTGGCCAACTGATTACCATATGGCACATCACAACAAGTTTTTGAGTTTGACCTGACTCAACTAAAATCTGATCCATCAGTAAACGGGCCTTAAAAGTCCTCCCCTTTCTACCAAATTTTTCCTTCAATTGATCTCTAGAGGTTGGCGCATTTTAACCATATATCAAGGAACTGCTTTATCCCCATCCCCTCAACTACCCTGCTAAAGAAATAAAAGCGACATTAAATCTTCATTCAATTTCTTTTTCTACTACTTGTGAGCCTAAATGCAGAAAGTGCTTAGTATGCTGAAAGCATGTATTATTTATTGGTTTGATAGTTTTATTCTTTGGAAGCTTGCAGTGCTTCATTAAAATGTTAAAGGAATTATGATGGTTGAACACTCTGAACCTAAAGGCCGTTGGTTGAAATTACATTCCGTTTCTTGTTTAGCTCTGTCAACAACAATTATGATGCCACAATATGTATGATATGCAGTTGGCGAGTGCAATATGACTACTGATTATTGTGTTAACCACCTAACCTACTGTGGCCATCTATGCATGCATTTACTGCAGTTATATTTGTTCGCTTTATGATAATATTTTAAGAAACATATGCTTGCCCTCTAGTTTATATGTACTTTATGTGCTTGACTTGTGGCTATGAGATCTTTTCCTCTATTTACCATGCAGTTCTTTGCAGCCAAGCCTCATGCATGCGACCCTTCAACCTTGCCAAGATACCCTCCGAGCAAAGAGTTTGATACCAAAGTACGGGATGAGCAAGCTCGAAGGTGCGTTTACTTTAGGGTTCATTACTTAGCCTACCAATGCAGTAATAGCATTGCTTCATCTGTGATATTCAAAATCCTTTTTTTATTCCTTGTTTACGTGCTTTTTATGTTGGTGTTTTCATGGGCAATAGAATAGCAGCCTTCCTCTTGCTACCCTTGATTTCCTTCCCTACTTCCTCTAGTTTCTTTTCCCCTTCATGGGAGATAATTACATCTTTCATTTTGGTGTAATTTAATCGGTAGATAGAAGCTTCTTACGTCAGTTTTAACTGCAAAGTTTCAATATTTCTCCCATGTTGTCAATAGGCAACATGCTGCAGGGAACAAGGCGCAAAGGCCTGACCTAGAAAGGATGGGACAGAGAGAATCAAAAGCTTTTGCTGCACCAGAAGCCAATGCTGAATTATCTATGTCAATGAAGGTGGTGTTCCTAACCCTTATCATAACATGGTCAAATAACCATTTCAAAATTTTGGGGAAGAGTATGTTTCAGATTTGAATAAATATTTCCAATTGGCAGTTATATGGCTTGTATGTCTCTATATTGTATCATCCGCTAATGAAGAGATGAGAGGTAATCCATTCATTCTACATGAACACATACACACTCGTCATATCTCAGCAAATTACACGTTTAGTTCTTAAATCTTGGATATTACATACAAGTCTTCTAATTCTTTTAAATACTTCAATATAGTCCTCCCCTAGTTGCCCCATATAGTTGCATGACCAAAATGATTGTGTATGAAAATTTTTGGTTTGTTTTGAGATATGTGATGTTAAAAATTATGTAGGATATAAAATAAAATTGATAATTGTATTGAAAATAATATAGAGTGAAATAAAATGAATTTTTATTAGTGGAGTTTATTTAGGATGTGATAAAAAATTAATTTAATAATATTAATTTTAGTTTATAAATAAGATGGTTCTTTTTGGCCAAGGCATGACCAGACTGGTCACACAACCAAATGGACGTAACCCTGTTTGGCAATGGGCTAAAATTAGCCATGGCCAAAATTAGCCATGGCCAAAATTTTAAATTTATTTTAAAAAAACTTAAAAAATTATTTTATATCTCATCTCACACAAATTCCAGCATTAAACAATCACTTTATTTCACATCCAACATAATTCTCAATAAATCAATCAACTTTATTTCACATCATACACAATTTTTAATATAATCAACTTGCTTTATTTCACATCATACACATTTTTTAAAAATAGCTAAAAATTCTAACCAAATCTTCTTTTTTTTTTTCTTATTACCAAACAAAAGAGCTAAATCTTAGATGGACTCTACCCTCTACTCATAAACTGTGGTATTTTTATTTTGGTCACAGAAATGGCACGAACAGTCTAGCTCCAAGAGTAGAAGTGAGAAATTCAATCCACATCAAGAGGAAGCTGCTTCTGGCTTTCCACTCGAGCCTCCTCGACTAAATCCTGCCCTTGAAGCACCAAAACGTTCTCATGGGCATTATTCCCATAGATCTTCTCATTCAGGACCTTTGGTTAATCAGGGTCAGTGGGCAAAGGCTACAAGAAGGGGTGATGATGCATTGAAGAAATCATCTACAGCTAATTTATCTGCATTATCAAATCTAATGGCATCAAGAAGGAATTCTCTTATGGATGGCAGTGAAAGGAATGGTTCTCAATTAGAACTTGCTGCTCCATCTGGCAGATTTTCTGATTCTCAAAACGATCGTGCAGACAGAAAAGTTGGCCATCTTTACCGTGGAGGGTCTCAAAGGAAGGAAAATGATACTAACAGCCGCATGGAGCATTCTATAGTGAGTGTTTTACATCTTTGCAAATTACATATTTATGTGTACCATTGTGTGTTATAATGATGCAGCTAAGAGTATGAAGGTGTTATTTCCAAGTTCCAACTAGTTTGTTTCCATATTTATTAGGCTTTATATTTACTAATTTTCTTAATTATCAGTTTTCTTATTTTATTCACCTTCTTTATTATATATGGGAGAACGTATGCTTTTACTTGTCTCAAGTAAATGGTGTAAATGTGTTGCCTTTAATTTACATTTTGTTGTGTCATTTTCTGTATCTTATCCAAACTATTTGAGTCATCCTAAATAAATCCTTATACAAATATACTTGTGCAGTGTTAAATGTAATTTGTTAAAATTATATATAAAATCTCTTAGTAAATCATTTTTACAATATATTTTTCTTTCAATTTTCCTTTCCAACTTCTACTAAATTCACTTTATCTCAATATTTCAGAGCCATGATTTTGGAGCAAAGGGGAACAATATCCACTATTCGGGGCCCTTGCTCCGCTCATCGGGAAACGTAGAAGAGATGCTTAAGGATCATGACCGGCAGATTCAAGAATTATTCCGAAGAGCTAAAATGGACAAATCAAAAGCCAGGAAAGCTCATGGTGGCAACCCTACTGGGGCAACCATCAAGCCCTACAACGTTGGCGTTGTTCCTATCTATCCCTCTAGCAGAAGCTCAATCGTCTTCACTTCCAGCCGAGCTGCCATGCAACAACAACATCTGTAAGCATCTTCTTCTCCAATAGACTTTAGGAGCATTTACATCAGTCACATCTTTTTTTTTTTACTTATTAAACACCCTATTGTTTTTTTTTTAATGTTATTAAACACCCAATTGTTAATATTTACATTTTGTACTCATTCATATTACTTAAACATTCTCTTTTAGCAAATCTGAAAACATTGTATTCAATCGCATCAAAGTGCATGACAGTGAAAGAGGCACTGTAATTTATAGTTACTTTAAAAGTGGGTATATATATATTTGGTGAAATTTTTAAATTCTAAATAAGATAAATTTAAAGTGTCTATGTAATTATCCCCAAACTTTTATCACATATTTGCTCTATGGCTGTCAAATGGGAAGCTAGTTTATCTGTGTAATGGTCTTTTGGAAAAACAAAAGGTCTTTGCGATGATATTATTTGTTCATTGCGATTACCAGTTTAATTTCTACCCGGCAAAGTTCGTAACCTGTAACACAGCATTCTGGATCACTTTTGATGATTTGCTGTTGGTTAGTGATGTGTTTGTTTGCCAACTTCACTAGTTTATTATCGTTATTGTGCCAAATTTGAGTTGACTCAGTTTCCTCGAACTTGATCAGTTGTAGTTGTAAAATGCAATCTTTTAGGCTTGGTACTGTAATCAATGATTTTTCTGATGCCTTTGATCTGACACTGGAAATACTGTTTTTAACTTAGTTGTTTGTTTCAAATTAATTTTAGAATATTCAGTTTTTTTTTCTTTTTTTGATTGGGAATATTCAGTTTTTGAGTCAAATGTTGAAGTGATTCTACAAAATTTCTAGAATATTATATCTTGAACCAATGGTGTATGCATATTTGTGTTTTGGGTAAATTGCATGCTTGAGGTAAGAGGGGTTGTTGCTTGTGGGTCCCAATTATTTTACTTTTGTTATTTGATCCTTGAGTTAGAGTTTTGCTTTCTTTAAGGTCCCATTTTCAAAGTAACTATTAAATGGAGTGAATTTTGTGATTTTGTTCCCCCCCCCTCTCTTCTCTCTCCCCACCTCTCATTTCCTTTTTCTTGAAAATTTATTACGTGCGGATTGTTTGCACTTTTTGGCATCCGGTGGGTGCGCGACAATGCTATTTAAATATCATAAATCTATAGAGCAAAAAGAACAATATTCTAATTTCACAAATTTCTTGAAATATCTCACCCATGTTCCTGTGTTTGATCTGCACCTATAAAAACAAGAGTTATTAGTTGACTCAGTAGATGGATCTAATTTAACATGTTTAATAAAACAGTCGTGTACATCATAATCATATTAAAATATAAGAGTAATTTTACTTTGCCCCCTGAGGTTTACTCGACTTGCCACGCAAGTCCACAATTTTGAAAATATGCCAGACAGGTCCTCAAAATTTACTGTATAGGTCACTATGGTCCTTAATATTTATAAAAAGCTTCAATAAGGTCCAATTAAACTTTTTTTATTAAAAATTTCTTAATTCAAAATTTTAATTAAGAAATCATAAAATTTTTTTAATGTGAAACTACAATTGTACCTTTGGTCTTCGCTGCGATATGTTTTGGGATCTGTCTGACATGTTTAATGGGCAACCGAAAATATAGAAGGATAAAAAAGGTATTTTTGTAATTTTAACAGCATTTCACGGATACCGTCACAGAAGAACCATAATGATCTATACAGTAAGTTTTGGGACCTGTCTGGTATGTTTTTAAAATTATGAACTTGCGTGGCAATTCGAGTAAATCTCAGGGGCCTAAGTGAATTATCCCTAAAATATATTAAATATTACTTGAATATTTTATCATATTTCGGGTCATGTATTTTAGTCAATCATCGCCACACTACCACATCTACAATGACCCACAAATAGTCATTACGAGGTTGTCACCTCAGTTAGATAACCCTTCGTAGGTTATCATCGGATGTTATCGTATCCAAGTCCTCAGGTATCTCATCACAATAGGTGACCTACACATAGTCACCTTTTGATGATCGTCATCTCCCTGGGTAGCTGAAAAATTTGTGTTGGGCAAAAAAAGTAGCTCCAACCAAACGAGGTCTAATGTCACATCAATACCATCATCGAGCTCGAATCGCGATGGTAAGTGCGAATAGAAATAAATTCATTCTCTTTCACATTACATATATCAATCTCATTGTATCATCATATATTATAAAATTTAATATCAATTGATTACACCTATCATATAACTCAATTGCACTTAGAACAACATAATGAATTCATCATAATCAATCGTTTTATGTAAGAACATAATCAAGTAATAATAAAATTATCAAGGCATGAGGAACAAATCACAACCATAGAGCAAACAATATATAGCTTAAGATATAATATTTTATTTTTAATAAATTAATTTATAAACACATTAGTGTAGGTCTACCGACCTCGTTAGATGTGTGAAAATTTATTTTTACAAGTACACTCTAAAAATAATAAAATATATATGAATTTAAATTCATTCCCCGTTTAATGAATTTTAGCCCTTTTCACTTACAATTTTAGCTTTCTTATTTATATTTAACATTTAATTATAAATATTATTATCATATATAAACTCAGGGTATAGCTCTTTATAAAAAAAATCAAATTTAATTTACTCTTTAATAATATTTTAGCCATATATGTACTTACGTGTGTACGTGTGTGTGCACATACATGCCCACATGCGTGCACGTGCTTGTAGTATCTATATATATATATATATATATATAAT
>KZ451903.1:884832-934923 GCA_002786265.1 Apostasia shenzhenica | reverse complement strand
TGATTTGATTCTAAATACATGAGTTGTATTCTATCTGTATGCAGTATTGAGTTGATTACTGTTTTTATTTGGGATGTTGTTTTATCTACTGAGTCTGTATTAACAGGCTCCTGCCATTTTTGGTGGTAGGTGTTGCACTAGTTGGATCACAAGACAAGGGTAAAGAGGTTGAAGGTATTTCTGAATTGTGATATATATAATAATTTGAGTTGGGATAATACATCAAAAAAAAATGGAAAGAATTTATTATTTTCTGGCGTCCGGGAAGCCGGGAAGTCACATTTATTGTCTTTAATTTTTAACTAATTGAATTATTGACCATCTCAAGAATTTTCTTCGAGGGTGTCTTCTTTGAGTGAACATTTTGAAAAAGTTTTGTTCAACTTTTTTCCCATAAAAAGGTACCTAACAAATGGGCAATTGGTTCACCGGCCCTTCGATAAGATTGTTGGATTGGGACACTCCCAGTCTTATTGCTCAAGATTTGAGATACAAACTTGTGTTGTTTGATTTGGTTTGATACAAATAAAAATACGTAAAGGCTTTCAATGCATCAGTTGCACTACCAACTGCGACTTCAATGCAGTGAAACTTTGTGCAGAGTCGAGAAGTATTTCACTATGCTTTAATTTTGAATCTTATAAAAAGGCTGAAATCAAACTTAGTTATGCTTAACATTTTCATTCGAATGGACCTTATATAGAATAAGCCTTTGGGACCTAAATGGTGGTGGTGTTAGTCCAACCACAAGGACAAAATTTATGAAATAGAAAAAGTTGGGACCCCCTGGTTACGACCTCTGACCACAGGCCCCTAGATGCAATATACCCTTGAGTACATTCCTTTTGTTAGATGCCGCAGGGCGCAGGCATAGAATTTCTGTAATTGTGCACCATGCGCACCTGCAGAATTCATGCTGTTTCCTGTGCGTGTGGGCCCTGCACCTCCTGCACCTCCTGCACCGTACACTCGTCGGTGGTAGCCACTCTCGTTAGTCGTTACCTTTCTGTTGCAACGTATACACATAATTAGTAAATGGCATCAAGGTCCCTAGATTGGGAGGGAGTTTCAAATTAATCTTAACTTTTAAATAATCTCAATTTTAATCCTTGAGTACGTAAAAGCGCTATAATTTTGATTCTTTTTTCAGAATTTTGCCTTTATTGTTGGTCTTTCTTAATAGAAAATATGAAATTTAATTATTTTTTGATTAATTTAATGTATTTACACATTATAAAAAATTATTATACGTCTCTATTCTCACTCATTTTTTTAAATTTAATTTCTCTTATCATTTATTTTTTCACTTTAAAAATTAAAATTATATTCTAAAAAATAAAAATATTAATAATTAAAAATAATCTTATTATGTTATAAAATAATAATAATTATACTTTAGTTAAACCTAAATGACTATGTTTTATTATCTTAGTAATTCAAATTAATTTTTTTTTAAATTATAATTAATTTATAATACTCTTTCGACCTTAGATATAATTTACATATAATTTAATTAAATACATGTACAAAAAGGTAATAGGCTCGAAAATTTGTTTCTAAGAACATAAGATTAAGATTATGAATCACACCATTCATTTTTGGGAACATACAAGCTTATGGGAATTGTATGACTGAGAAATTAAATTGGACTGTCTAATAAATTGACCAAACAGTCCAATACTGCAAATTATTTAGTCAATTTTTTGAGTCCAAATTTATTACGAGTTTTCTCTAGGTCTATCAAAGAGTCAAATTCAAATCAAATAGCCCTCAATTCAAATTTGACCTGCATAATATTCGGATCAGATTAAAAACCAAATTGGATCAATGTCGATTCAGATCAGTTCTATGACTCACAACGGACTGAATTTTTAGGTCAAATTTCGGATTGAAGTGACTGGCACCTACTTTTAAATTAATCATTCAAATTTAATAATTATTTTAAAAAAATCTCAAAAACTGTTGATTAGTTTTTATGCAAGTAGTTATATAAATATTGAAAAGTTTGAGATATTTAAATACTTTTTTTAATTACATATTAAACATCTTATTCTTATTTTTATAATTTATCCTTTGAATTATTTAAAAAAAATAAGTATAAATATCATATACACATTTATAAGTATATTTAGAAGATTTTTTATACATATACTTGATAATAAATTTTTAAAAAATGTTGATGATCAAAAAAATTTGAAAAATGCCTAAATATATTGTATTAATTAGAAAAGTAAAGAGATTAAGTTATAAAATAAAAGAATATGATGATTAATATATTATTAAAGAAAAACGATAGGCTTGCTTGTAAATATCTAAAAAACTATGCTAAGTTAAGCTTTAGGTAGCATAATTATTTAATTTTTTTTAAAAAAATTACAATAAATATTAAATTTTAGGAAAAATTGTATGTAGACAGAAAAATAACCCTAAAATAATTTAGAGATAGTTAAAAATAATAAAACTTTCACTTCTAAGATTACATATTAAAAATTAAATTATATATTTTATTATTTAGATTGAATAACTTAATTGTCAGATTAATATCAAATCGAATTAATGTAGATCCAAAATCTAAATCAGTAATTGCAAATAAATTGGATTGGATCATTATATTGGAACCTCAAATTTAAAAAAAATAATTATTTATTCGTTAAATATTTATCGAATCAAGTCTACTTTGTTTATAAATATCTAGTCCTGATAGAATTTTAATTATTTTAGAAATTTTTTGGAACTTTTGAATTTTAAAATTTAATTTGATAGGATAAAATAATAAAATTTTTGCATTTTTTTGTGGAGATTTTTGAAAGAAAAGTGAAAATTTCTCATTGATTCTATAAATAAATAATTAATTTTATATTAAAACAGTTGAGATCTAGATCACCTTAATTAATTCTAGCCTTCAAAACAGCAACACAATAATATTTTATTATTTAATATTAAAATATTACTTTGAATTTGCCAAATCTGGTAAGTCAAGCTGCCAGCATATTATTATATGATGCAGACATCTCTATGTATTTGGAGCTTAAAAAGAATTTATTAAATAATAAAAGAAAAATTACGTATAACTCTCTAACTTATGAAATGTATTTTATGCAGGTTCATAAGTTTTCAATTATATCACTTTCAGCCATATTAATTTTCATATTGAATCTAAGTTTTCTTAATTAATTTGAAAGAATAGTTAATTTTATCAATTCTTTTTTTATTTTTGAAAGATGGCAAAGATTTTTATTTATTGATAGTTAAATTGGCCTACAGGGTAATGAAATTAATTTTTTTTAATTAGCAGTACTATTAATGAAAAAAATGTGTGCTTAAAATTTCATATCGAGGAACTTTAATGAAGAAATAAAAAAATTTTGCACTCATTATTTGAGTATTTGGTTTTTATAAAATCTTTATTTTTGTCTTTGTTATATAATTTGTGATCATCTAATTTATATTAAAATTTTATTAAATGAAATTGTTTTTTTTTTAAATATTTATATGAAATATCTCTTATGGGATGGAGAATAAAGTAATCTACCCATGATCAAATGTCAACTTGATGATCATTGGTCAGTGTAAGATTAAAAAACAAATCCATTATTAATATAGGAAAAAAAATGAACAATTATAGTTGAGTCCCCATTTATTAAGGTTGTTATCTTTTAGGTTCCTTTGTTATATCACATTGATTTATTTGAATTTATTATTAATATTTATCAGAAAACTTACATAAATTACTCTATGTTTGAAATTTCATTACAAATAAGCTCTAAAAATTAACTATCGTTACGTAAATATATTTTATACCATTTATTATAATTAGATTCTTTTATTACATATTCAAAAAGTTAATAAGTTGAATTTTAATAAAACGATCTTAACTTGAACTCGAATATTTTGAGTTGAGTTTAAGTAATTAAAAAATAAAGATCAATAAAAAAATCAATAAATTGAAAGAAATTGTTAAATGAGACTTGCTTGAAATATTGAAGTTTATCTCAGTTATCGAATTCAAGAGATTAAAAAAATCCGAAGAACTAAAATTGGAGTTTTTTAAAATTTATTGGCATTCATAAATTTTGTGCTTTTATCTTGTGGACATAAATTTAATTTGCCCTAGAATAGATAAAGTTTATGTTCACAAAGAATTGTATCTTTATCACAAAAAAAAATGTAAATTGCTAATAGATTCTTATAATTTATCTATAATTATAAATAGGTAATAGAAAAATTAAAAATTATAAGAATCTAAGAGTAATCAAATGTGAGTTATAGAAACCTAATAGTAATTTACCCTAAACAAAAAGGGTAAATTATCCTGCTCCCAAATGTGCTAAGTGGGAATATAAGGTCCACAGATGGAAACCCAAAGCGCCAGGTTTGTTCGTGGACATGGAGGTTCCACGTAGCACCATGGAGGAGAAGGGCGTGGATAACGAAGGAGATGGGATGGCTTCTCCTCCTCTTCTCCCGGCAACGGAAGAAGCAGATACTGCCAAGAAGGCGAGGATTGCAAATACTAAACAAATATTTACCTTACCGTTCCGCAAGGTTTGAGGAAGGTGGGGGTTGACGGTTAGGGAGAGAAAGCGAGCCTAGGAGAGAAGCATGTCTGGGTTTTGCGAGGCTGAGAAGCTTTAGGGTTGAAAAAAATAAGAAGGAAAAGGGAGTTCCACTTACAACGCTCTCTTCTGTGATGCTGCTTTGAGGTTTGGAGTTGCAAAGATCCAACTCTCTCTCTCTCTCTGTGTGTGTGTGTGTGTGTTTTCTCCTGCTTTATTACGGTTGTGTCTCAGTGGGTTCTCAGTTTTACGCAGGAAAATGGAGTTTTCTGCGATTGGGTGTAGTTGGAAAGCTTCTAGTTTTGTTGTCCACGCGTGAAAGTTATGACTTTGGTGCATTGAATGCTCGCACTCAGCGAAAAGGGTATTGTTGAGTTGGGGGATATACTCGTTTTGATGCATGAAAGTTATGATCCTTGGATGAAGCAGTTGATTCTTGCGATGGGTTAGGTGATATGGATGGTTCCAAAGATGCGTCTGCCTGGGAGAATTCCTCCGCATCAAGGACTCTGAACGTCGGCGGCCTCATGGCCACCTCCAGTAGCAGTTTGGGCTTAGTCGGCGGCGGAGTTTCTATGGAGGAGGAGGTAGAGGAAGATGAGGACCTTCGCCGGTTATCCGCTGAAGAAAGAAGTTTTGATCCCAAGGTGAAGATCTCCCGCGAGTTGAGCCTGAGGGAGTGGCTGGACAAGCCTGGGCGATCGGTAGATATTGTAGAATGCCTCCATATTTTCCGGCAGGTGGCCGAGGCGGTGAATCTTGCACATTCTCAGGGAGTTGTAGTCAACAACGTCAGGCCATCATGCTTTGTTCTTTCGGCCTTTAATCGTGTTTCCTTCATTGAGTCTGCTTCTTGCTCAAGCTCTGGTTCAGATTCCTCTGGTGGAGAAGAAGGTGGCAGCCGTGGCGGCGATGAGATGGAGAGCAGACAATTGGATGTGGTCAATGAAGTTGGGGAGAGGAGGGAATTTCCTCTCAAGAAAACATTGGCTATGGAGTTCAATTGGTACACAAGCCCTGAAGAAGCTGAAGGAGAGCAAAGCACATTTGCTTCGGATATATATAAATTAGGGGTTCTGCTTTTTGAGGTTAGAGATCAATGTTTTATTTACTTACTCAATAATGTACTGCCATTATGTATTCACTGTTTAAGATTAATGATTTGTTCTGGTTTTTTTTTTTTTATGTTAAAAGTTGTTTTGCATGTTTGAGACCCTGGAAGAGAAGCTTGGTAAAATGCTGAACTTGAGACACAGAGTGCTTCCACCTCAAATGCTCCTTAGATGGCCAAAGGAGGCTTCATTCTGCCTGTGGCTGCTGCACCCTCTGCCAAGCAGTCGACCTAAAATGAGGTTAGCTTTGTAAAGTAGTGCTTCCTTCTATTTCCCTCCTTTCTTTTTTCTTTTTCATTATGGTTTGCCTAGTAGGGTACTTTGAGAATTCTGTATCTGTTCAGGGTGAATCCGCTAAATCTGTGTGTTTGAATGTGTGCTCTGGTCTCTATTTGCATCGATGTCTTAACACTTTCTGTATATTCATATCTTATGTAATGTGCTAACTGTATGGTGTCAAAATACACTGAGAAAGGCAAATTCAATCTAACGTATACTTTCTTGTTGATCTTAAAACCTTTTAGCAGAAATAAAGGAAATTTGCGTCCTAGTTTAACGATGGGCCAGCAACCTTCTATTTTAAGTTTATAGTAGTAAGAGCACTTGCTCTTCTCATCCATTTTTCTTTTAAGTGTGTTTTTCTTTCTTGAACTATCTTTGTTGCACACAAGATATTGCATTCGACCTTCATTATCTCTTTATATCATCTCTCCATCTCCCCCTTCGTGTATGTGTGTGTCTTCATCTTTCTTTCTTGGGAGATAGATATAGAAAAATAATTTGAATATAAGATGTATTTTGTGTAGACATATATCCAAACTTAGCTTGATGAATAAGATAGGAAGCTGGATAGGGCGGGGGTTTGGCGTCATATATGCTTCATCATAGATGGCCCAACTCTATATTAATTAATGATAAGCATGCGTGCACAATCATGATCATATTTCACTTTTTCATGCATTTGTTGATTGTTATCTTGATAAGTATTTCCTAAGTTATCATAATGAGACATCATAGTAAGTAGATAGATATGGAATGTGTTTGAGGACTGCTGTGATTCTAAAAAGGTTGCCCCTTTTTAATTAATTATTGGACAGATAGAAGCATGCTTGATGAGTTCCACTTCCAAATTTATTTATTTTAACTAATATCTTCCCTGTTGTTTAGCTACTTTGCTCATCTATTTTAGCCTATCCTAGATGATATACCAGTGTTACTTGTTAAATTAATTGTTATTATGCCAAATGACCCACCTTAAGACATGCATGAACAGGTGTAGTTGAATTTGAGTTCATGATCTCTATAACTGGAACCTTCTTATATTTCTCGTTATTGCAGTGAGTTATTACAAAGCGAGTTTCTGAACGAAAAAATGAACAATTTGGAAGAGCGGGAAGCAGCAGTCAAGTTAAAAGAGGAGATTGAAGAGCAGGAATTACTTTTGGATTTCCTTTTGCATCTGCAGAGAAGAAAGCAAGAAGCTGCCGATAAATTGCAGGATACCATTTGTTTTCTCTGCTCTGATATAGAGGAAGTTGAAAATCAGAGGTCAGTACTCATGACAAAAAGAAGCTCTCTTTGTGGTGTGGTGGAAAATAATTCAGAAATCGATAAAACAGGGTCTTCTCTACCGTATTATGAAATGAATGAAGAATCTTCTTCTTCAGGTTCTAGAAAACGTATCAGGCCAGAACACAAAGATCTTGAGGATAAACTGAATGTCAATGATTATCCTGGCTCTAGTTCGGGAGGCAATCAAGATATCCAAGAGAAGGTTCTTTCAAAAAGTTCTCGAATCAGGAAAAACTTCAAAAAGCTGGAGGCAGCTTATTTTTTGTCAAGATCCAGGTCCGTGAGGCCTGCGAGCAAACTTGTTCCCACAAAGTTGCTAGCAGCTGATCCTAGCAGTGGATCAACTGTGAGAACTGAGGGGAGTTCCGTCAATTATTTGGCTTCAAATGTAGGCCATAGTCAAAGTCGAAGCGGGGAATGGGTCAACCCCTTCCTTGAGGGATTGTGCAAATTCTTATCCTTCAGCAAGTTTAGACTTTGTGCAGAAGCAAGGCAGGGAGACCTGCTGAGCACATCTAATTTGATTTGTTCACTGGCTTTCGACCGTGATAAGGACTTTTTTGCTACTGCTGGTGTAAATAAGAAGATAAAAGTTTTTGAATGCAATGCTATTTTAAATGATGACCGCGACATTCATTATCCAATGGTTGAGATTGCAACTCGGTCAAAACTCAGCAATCTTTGCTGGAATGGTTATATAAAAAGTCAGATTGCTTCAAGTGATTTTGAAGGGGTTGTGCAGGTATGTGATCTTCTTTTGTTTCTTTAAGGGTAAATTACATCTGGGTTGCTGTGATTTTTCCCACCTTTCATGGAGTTCCACATTATTTCATGTCCCCCCAATTTAAGATTTCTTAAGTCCTGAGTTGTCTAATTTCCATTAAGACATTCTTTCATTCATAGTTGAACAGTTTAAGTTGAGTAATTGATGACTGTCCCCCCCACCCTCACCTCTCTCTCTCTCTCTCTCTCTCTCTCTCTCTCTCTCTCTCTCTCTCCCTCTCTGTTGCTACCACCCTTCACCCTTCTCTCCAGAGACAGATTGGAGGAAGAGAGGGAGAGAGATGGGTTGCAGGAAGAGGGCTGAGGGGAAGAAGAGGAAAAGAGACCATTGAGGGGGTAATGTGAGCATTTTAGTATAACGTGATTGAGATTTTGATGGGCAACCATGAGAAACAATTCAAAATCCGTAGACGTGTAATAGACTGGTTAAACCTCAGGGGCTCGGGGATTTACTTACCCTTCTTTATGTTGTTTGATTTTACTACAAGTCTACTTCTGAACAACTCTAGGTATGGGATGCCATGAGAAGCGAACTTCTTGTTGAAATGAGGGAGCATGAGAAGCGCGTGTGGTCTGTTGACTATTCTCTTGTAGACCCAACAAAGTTGGCTAGTGGAAGTGATGATGGTACTGTGAAGCTCTGGAATATCAATCAGGCAATTGTACTCTTGCACTTGGTGTATGTCAGCTTTAACTATATGCATCACAGCAACTATGGTCATTGGAACTCTTATATCATCTGTGGTAACGATTTTCCATATGGTCCTTAATACAGGGAGGAAGCATTTGTACTATAAGAACAAAGGCAAATGTATGCTCGGTTCAATTTGCGCCCAATTCTGCATGTATGATTGCTGTCGGCTCTGCAGACCACAATGTCTATTGTTTTGATCTTCGGAACACCAGGGTACCTTTGTGCACTTTGGTTGGTCATGCGAGGACTGTGAGCTATGTTAAGTTTGTCGATTCATCTACTTTAGTATCTTCGTCGACGGACAACTCATTGAAGCTCTGGGACTTGTCATCGAGTACATCAAGGGTTCTCAACAATCCCATTCAGACATTCACTGGCCACACAAATGTGAAGGTATGTTGGCTTCTTCAGCTCATTATCAACTTATATAGAGACATTCCTATCAAAAAAAAAAAAAATCTTATGTAGATACTGTCAAATTATACATAAATATTCGAATAACATAAAATTCATGTGCATAAATAGGTTACTGATAAAAATAATTTCTTGAATGACCAACTCCAAATACTTCAAATGGTTTCAATAAAGATATTGAGGATGATGATGATGTTTTTGTATTGTACTTTTCTTCTTTGGTTGATATACTAATATCACTATTGAGCTTCTTTTATATTAGTTATTCATGGATTCTTTTTTCCCCTCAGAATTTTGTTGGCCTCTCCATTTCTGATGGGTATATTGCAACTGGCTCTGAAACAAATGAGGTGAGACTACAAACTTTCTTTTTTAATCCCTTTAAATCAAGAATTCTACTGATCATGGAGGTTTGCTTAAATTCGAGTTATACGCATTCAAATATGGGTTAAAGAACCTCTGTTTGCTTTTATTATGTGCAATTTCGATAGAGTATAATATGTATGTAATGTAGGAAGATGATCACATACCTATATGGAAGTTAAACATGAATATTATGTTACACTAAATATTTGTTCTTTATCCCTGAAGTTGAAGATCCCCATTTTCCTTTTCTTGTTTTAGTCCCTGATCAGTGGAAGTTTCTGTTGAATATCAGCAAAGATCTTTCCTTCTTTCTTATTATTTGGTGTGTGTATAAAGATAAATTTTGATGTGATGTTTTTATTTTGAGATTTGTGAAAGATTTTGAAAATAGTTGGTTAAATTTTGGGAGGTGTACAGAATGTAAAATAAAATTAGTTTTTTATTTTAAAATTTGTGTAAGAAATGAAATAAAGTTGGTTATAGATTTAGAGTTTGTGTATGCTTTAAAATATTATTAATTTAATGATAAAATTTGTGTAGGTCAAAGTCTCTTATAACTCCTATGATGGGAGCTTCTTGCATTAAAGACAAATATATCATATGATTTTTTTCAGATGTTTAACTCAATCCAGTAACCTTACTTGAACCTAACTATCAAACCCGTTTGTAGAATGTAGTTTTGTTCGGTTTTGCGTACTATAGAGTTTGATCGGGTTCAGATTTGGGTAGACCATATGATAATGAACTTGGTTACAGTCCGACAATTTTGACTCATTTAATAACGAAGTTAGGTCTGTGTTCAGCGTAATCAGTTGGGTCTTGGGTCTGATTCAAGCTTGGCTTGAACCCATTTTAGGTGTCTAACATTATATTAAGGGCCTGTTTGGTACGAGAATTAAAATCAGGACTAAAATAGTACTAATCTAAATAATAATAATAATAATAATAATTAATTTTTTTAATTATTCTACACCAGTTCTAATATAAAAAAATATTATTTTAATTCTCATACTCAATAATTTTTAATAAAAATATCTACTTTATTTCACATCCTAAACCAAAATATTCTAATTGAGAATTTTAATCAAGGATGTAAAATAAAGTTAATTTTTTTATTAAAAATTATTGAATCTGTGGAATAAAATATATTTTTTATATTATAATTCGTGTAGAATGATTAAAAAAAATTATTTATTATTATTATTATAAATGAGTACTATTTTGGTCCTGATTTTGATCCTTATGCCAAACAGGGCCAGAGAGCCAATTTGTTATGAAGTTGTGGAAGAGGTGTATCATTTGTAGTTTTTTGCACATATTGAAGCAACTACCAAGAATTTTTGTAAACCACTTAAATCTTGTCTCCTGAACTCGGCAACGCAGTTTATGCAGCGAAAACCGATCATGAATGTACATGAACTCAGATCAAGTCATTCGATTGATTAGATTTGATTGCATTTTCAGCTTTGTGCATCTTCTTCTTCTTCTTCTTCTTCTTCTTCTTCTTCTTCTTCTTCTTCTTCTTCAGGTTTTTGTATACCACAAAGCTTTTCCCATGCCTGTTTTTTCCTACAAGTTCGGCAGCATTGAGCTCAACGCCGTCCGAGCTGCCGGGGAAGAAGACGGCAATCAGTTCATCTCCTGCGTGTGCTGGCGCGGTCAATCCTCGACACTCATTGCTGCGAATTCGACGGGGAGCATCAGAATCTTGCAGATGGTTTGACTTCAGCTTTGCCATCATTAGGTTATGATTGGGGTTTTCCAAGGCAGTGAGAGACTTGTATATGCAGCATTTGAATGGTGAGGGTTGACTAAATTGCTGGTCAACGCCATGCTGATCTGTGTGAATGTGTTATATAAGCCAAAGTCAAAGAACGATGTATAGGGAATTTATATAGTTAAATTGAATCAATTTCTTCTTTTTTCCTTTTTAAGATAATTATTTATATTTCATATTTTTTTTAAAATATTATTTATATATCATTCTTTTCGTAAAATTTAAATTCTGAGATGATAATTTTTTAAATTAAAATATAATATTTAAAATTTTGAGTGATATATATATATTAATTATTATTTTTTATTATTTTAGTCATTAAAAAATTCATAATATTGGATTTGTTAATGGTTGGATTATTTGGATGCTATATTTTATGAAGTTTTTATCAAATAAACAAACTTGTAAAATTCAATATATGTATGTTGTATTCGTATTAATATCCAAAGCATCTTGCACATCAATTTATATACTAATTATTAATACGTTAAGTGGCGTATTAATTTTTTTTTTAAATAATTATATGATTTGATAATATTTTAATAGTTATTAATACAGTTCTATATGAGTAGATGAAAAAATAAGTTGGTCGACTTGAGCTAGGGTTTGCATGATAGCATAGGTTAGTAATTGATAAGAGGGGTTAAAGCTTCGGACGTAATAATAAAATTTTTCTTTGTAGTCGTAGATCTTATAAGTTATGGTCTACAAATACAAGGAGGCGGTTGTCTTTGCTTTTTTTTTTTTTTTTCAATATTTTACTGAGATGAGAATTCCAACTTTGTCTCACTAAAATGTGAGCATTTTTATTACTCATAATTATAATTAAGCTTATGATTTTACAGTTTTAATATAAGAATTTAAACAAATATGAACCTTATAAATGATAAATGAACTATAGAAATTTATTAATAATTTATCCTCAACTTTTTGTATTATTATAATCACATCATATTCACATTGCTTAGATAGTGCAATGAAAAGATTTATCTAATGACTTAAATACATGCTTTTATTAAATATATTATTATCAATTTACGTATGTGCAAGTGAAAAGAAGTAGGGATAATTACCTGCACGCCACACTATTTCACTTTATTTATGCGTTACCTATCTATTTTTAGTTAATTACGCTATGCACACTCAAAAAATTATAAAATCTTACATACACACACTTAAGTTAAAATTTAGTCAAAATCTATTTGAATAAAAATATTTCGTTAGTAAATTATTAAAATTACATTTTTACCCTTAATAGTACATATTTTTTTCTTTCTCGATGTCACACTAAAGCGCTGATCTGTCCTAAAATTAATTCACATCGCAGATATTTCCTTCCCTTACCACAACCTAAACATTAAAGTTTTAAGATTTTCACTTAAAATAACATGATGAACGGTTCATATTTTTTGTAACTTAATTATAATTAGGTTATTGAAAAATTATAATTACTCATTATAATGAAAACAAGTAAAAGTGTGTGTATGTAAGATTTTATAATGTTTTGAGTGTGTATAGTATAATTAACTAAGAATGAATGGATAACGCATAAATAAAGCAAAATAATGTGACATATAGGTAATTATCCTAAAGAAATATGATATATTATAAGAATCTAAAAACTATACAGTAATTACAGTTGAAAGAGAACACAAAATTAAGTTCTTTCTATGAAAATGTCGAAGAACTTAAATTGTAACGAATTAAAATCTTCAAACTTTGTGGATCAAGACGTCAAGAGACTTTGGGATTTTATATAGCAAAAAGGAAATGATTAACAATCCAAAGAATGAAACCCATGAGTTTGTTCACCAAATAAAATTCATCATATAGCTATCTTTTTTTTTTTTTTTTGAAACAATATAGCTATCTTAGTATAATTTGACATGTTCCAAACAAAAACATAGGCAAATTAGGTTCTGATTCAAGAGGAAACAAACAAAGAAACAAAGAAAATGGATCCGAGTTGAACAACAAAACCCCCTCAGCAGTAGAATCTCAAGGGTTTTCTTGACAGGAGCTTCACTAGCTCTACTGGCTTATCTCAATGGGATAGAAGTAAGCAAACACTACAAGCAAAAGAGCAACAATGGCAGCAGAGGCTGCCCAAAGCCAATAAGAATGTGATTTTTTCTTTTTGAGGATGCTTCTGGGTATATGTTTCTGGCTTTTCATTCTACTAGGCAATTTAATGGCTTTTTCTTTCTGTTCCTCCTTGCTCTTCTCCAGAGCAGGAACTTCGGTATTCAAATTTGGTTCGTCTTGCTCTTGCTCGACATCTCTCATCTCTGTTTCCTGCGGCTCAGCACCCCCAGATTGCGATGATGCTGCAGCCTTCTTTCTAGCTTTCTTCTCCTTTTCCTACACAAGAACCATGAAGAGATGACTTGAACCAAAACATCTCGTCAACAATGGCCCTATCTCGGCTATCTTAGGTTGATCTTATGATCCATTGATTGCCAACCATTTCAGCTTAAAAATGCATGATGTTATTTAAAGTTTTTACCAGTCTTGTTTATAACATCAAAATAAACTAATGTCCTATCTATTAAGTAATGCACATTTAGTTCTCCATGTTCTTTAAACCATATTACTCTATTTTCTACATCTCTGAATCTATTATTAATCTCTGCTTAACATAATTATAATCTTTCTATCCTACAAAAGAAAAAGGAAAAAAGGAGAAGAATGCATATTTAGTTCTGCATGTTCTTTATACCACATAACTCTATTCTTAATCTCTGCTTAACGTAATTATACTGTTTCTAACTTTCTAACCTACAAAAGAAAAAGGAAGCATGGAGAACAATGCATCATATCAAAGCTTACCTTCTGTTTCTTCTCAGCCTCCTTCTGGGCTCTGGCCGTAGCCTTTGCAGCAGCTTTCTCAGCCAGTTTCTTCTTCCGCTCCAAGGCTAACTTAGCCTTGGCGATCTCCTCCTCTCTTTTCATCTCTTTCAACTTTGCTGGGTCAATCTCATTCTTAGATGTTTCCTTATCAGCTTTCTCAGCAACATCAGCCTTTTCAGCATCAGGAGCTTTTCTTCTTTCTCGAACCTCAGACGGTTTCACAACCTGCTCTTGGGCTTTGTTTGCTTCGGCTTCTTCATGTCGTGGAGGGATCACATTCTCTTTTTCTTTTTTCATGCTTGCTTTAGTGGATTCATTAACCACTTCAGTCGATGCCAGTGCTTCTGACACTATAGGTTTCTCATCAGGAATTCTCATTCGGCCATCCTTGCTCAGTTGTCGAAAGTCAAGTGATGACAATGTCCGTCTCTCATAGTCATCCCTAAAAGCTTTGCTATTGCTCCATTGAGACATGAATTTCTCTACCTGAAAATTGAAATATCATAGAAGAACTCTGAGGAGGGTAGCATGTCACAAATTAAATGAACTACAAAAACTGGACAAACCTCATTATGAGCAAGCTCTTCCAGTGCTGCAATGTCCTTCGTCACAGCAAGACTCTTTGCATTGCTCACGAGTGAACGGTATTCGAAGAAAGATGCATTCTGTAAAGTTAGATACAGATATATCAAAATAAGACCATGTTACAACATAAGAACCTGTAGCAATGGTCACCGTTACAACAAAATCATATTATATTTAACAGGAAGAAATGTTGGAGATATGAAGCTAATTCATCCAAGGTAGATTGACCTCATGGGTTCTGCAGTTTATTGTTTTGAGCTTTAGGTTGTCCAAGAACTTGAGATCATTCTTCATTCACCTTTCTATGGGAGTAACACTAAAGTATGCATGCAAATATTCATGAGTTCCAGGGGATAGGCTCACTGCCACACGAGGTGCTCGTAAAGATGACATGCATAACTCCCAAGCTGCTCGTATTATGGTCAAATTTGTCATGTAAAACTTGGTGATCATCATGATGATTTATCAAACAAGAAATAAAGAACGATCATGTTTCTTAGATATTTAGAATGGCTTTTAGAGTAACAAATGAGTTGCCTCATTGTTAAGTTCAAATCAGGCTTTTGAATCCAGAAAATAGCCTATGACCATGCTTGGACTAAGGGTTTTGTTAGGTAATCAATGTGAATATAGATTAGAAGACCCACACAACAATTTTAATTAAGCAATGTCCAGCCAAAGCTAGGGAACATCCTAGACAATTTATAGACAGAAAAATCCACTACGAAGAACAATCCGAAATTAAAGAGAGAAGGGATAAGTTGTCCATTACAAATTCAAAAGAAAACATCACCACCCAATTGGGGTTTATATAGAACACTGAAACATATATAGAATTCAAAAAATAGCCCTATAAATAAAATTTGTTCCTAGGGGCACTACTCTAGACCTCTGTACATTTTTGTAGCATGCAACCTTGGGGCGAACTTTTTGTAGCACACGAAGTCTCAGATTGGGTAATTGTTTGAGAACATACATATAGGCTAGGATTCAAGGCATCCCAACAGCTGAATACATAGATTCTTGTGACAACAATTGGAGAATCACATATTAGCTACATTTCCTATGGTGTTACATGGAATTCATGATAGGCTCAGTATTCGAAAAACAGAGAAAAAATGTCATTCTGGCCAGGATAGGTAAAGCTGCGCCAATTTTTAAAACAAATTGAGCAATTTATTTTCAAACATTAACTACTTGTCACATATCAAAAAACGACTCACTTAGGATTGCAAGAAGTAGTGAGGTGACAAACTCGTGCAAGAATATGCAAAAAGCTGTTTCTGCCACGCGATTGAGAAAAGCTTGAAGCTAAGACGTCCGTGCAAGCAATAGAAGTTAGGTAACTCATAATCTGGACTGTCACAAGAAAGAAATCATATCCAGTAATAGGTATCATCACCTGCCCTACCATAACATTGGTTTTCCTTCAAAATTTTAAGGGTTTTCACTAGAAAATTAGAAATAGAAGATAGAAAAAGTATGGAAAAGAAAAATTTATTAATACCACAAAATGTCTTGCAGCTATAGCAAGCCGACCTAAGATAAAGTTTTTCATTATGCAACATTGAAAGGTCATGGGTACTTCCATTATAGATTAATCAACAAGGTACACTGGTTCTATCATATACTTCCACAAAAGTGGATCATATCTCTATATGGTTTACTTAGTAACAATGATTTGTTAAACAATGCTAAACGAAGCAAACACTATCGTGATGTTTTACCAGCCAAGGAAGGGATAGTTATAAGATAAGTGTTGAAGAAAAAATATGAAATTCTAAAGAACAGTGGTGCATAGCGTATGCCCTATCAGGAAATGAACAAAGAAAGTACAAACAACAGATCAATAGTAGTAGAAGCATAGAGATGGATAAATGAACATGCAACTTAGATGATTTGAAAAGATCCTCATACGTACATCGATTGAGCTGAGATGAAGTTTCACTAAGTCAAAAGGAAGCTCACTGGAATTTCAAAAATAAAAAAGAAAGCTCACTAGATGAGATCACAGGAAAGTATCTCAGAAGAACTAAAGTAATATATGAGTATCTGGGTTGTACGATTATAGGATTTCTGTGGAGAGAAAAATTGTCTTAAGAGTTGATTTGAACAACGATCATAGCCCGGGCAAGAGGAGGTATATTCCAATATTTATAGCTGAGGGCAAAGCACTATAGCTGTAGATAGCTGATAAATACAAAAATGTAAGTCATAATGGAAGATATTCTAATCAATGATAGTACTATTAGGTAAGGTCTTGAAGACTGGACCGGTCTTAGAACCGATAGAACAAATTGAAGTCTAATTATGATGATTTAATAATTCAATAAATTGAATTTAATTGAATCGCTGGACAAGAATTCAATAAATATTTATAAAATAATTTAATAATAATAATAAATAAAATATAAAAATAATATTCATAAAATAAAAAACATAATTCAATAATAAGTTTTAAAAATGAAATTTAATAACTTTTAAATCACTTTTGAATAATATATTTATTTTTAAAATTATTAAATAATAAAAATTAAGATGAAATTCATAAAAATATATTTACAATAAGAGAAATCTCAAATTTCTTTTAAAGGATTGAATAATATATTCTTAAGAAAGATGATGTTGATCTAAAAGGTGACATTGATATGAGAGAGCAACATATTTCATTTTAAATTTTGCCTTAAGCTCATCTAACAATCTGATCAGTTCTTTTCAACCGTGTTGCAAGATTCGCTCAATATTATTTATCTAAAGCTTGGCTTGCATAGTAAACTTTATCTTCTTAAACTTAACTTTTTAATTTTCCGACATGCCAAACCATTCATAATAATGCTCCATATCAGCTTCCCAATTTAGATAAGCTTCTGGGTCCAATCGATCGCCAAAGATAAGGGTTTCTACCTTCATGTTAAGCAAATTATTGTCATTTGGTCACGTGGCTCATGAGTCTGATAACTCATAGAATTATATTTAGTTCTCCTAGGTACAAGGTTATGTTTAAGTTGTTCAATTTCAATCTCTCTAGTCAAACTACTCTAACTTTCAAGTTGACCAATCCTATCATCCATGCAATCTAACTTAGTTATAACTTTAGCTAAATTTTTTTGAAGCTCAAAATCTGTATCAATAGTTTGTTTGGAGGAAAAAATAAGGTATTCAGAACCAGAACAAGAAGACAAGCAACCAAAAAATAAAAATGATCTAAACATATGCTAATGCAAACATACCTTAACCCGATTTAATGCTCTGATACCAAATATGCTACAGGACATATGAATGATGATGCAAATATCGAGATCAGCAAAATCAAACATTTAATTACTTAGATTATAGCTCAATTCAAGTTTCAATTAATCAAACAAGTGAAATAAGAATTTAGATTCGCATAATATAAATCAAGAAAGATTAATTTACACTTAATACTAGAAGTTCACACAAATTGGAGTAATATCGAGAAAATTCCAAATGCATGATATCTCCACACGAAATGAATCAACCAAAATTACTGAAATGTAGAAGGGAATGCCTTGATTGAGAATAATAGGGCCTACTTGTAACTGTCATAGAAGCTTGATTGAAGATCGGGCCCTCATGCACAAATTTCCCACCCAGTTAGTGTCTTTGGAAGCAATCAAGCAAGGGGGTGAGGCCTCATTGAGTTGCAAATTTTTGCGTGTGATGCGGCTAAAAAAAAGACACATGTGGCTGCACAAGGTGGTTGACTACAAATGCACGACTTAGATGCAGGTGTGACAAGGTTGTCCAAATCTGGCGATCGGAGAGACAGGTTCATATGGTCCACCTGGTCAGTGCAGGCTGTGTAACCGACTAACGCAGGTAGGTGAACCAAAGGGATCGACTCGAGCCTGTGCGTCATCACCGGGAATCGGACTGAATGAAGTCACTGGCGCTGGCAAACTGTTCGCGGAACAGTGAGGCGGGGAGGAACAGATGGAGCGAGCTCTAGAACAAAGCATCAATAAAGCAGACGATTGTGCACAAAGTTGCAATAAGCGACGGGCAGGTGAATGATGAAAAGGAGCGAGAGGAGGCGGAATTGATTTAGAGGAGATGTGCTTGAGCGGTTTGGGTTTAAAGGTTCTCACCCAAAGCCTAAGTTCTTCCCTATCCAGTCTAGAATCAAACAATCCAAAAGAAGAAGGCAAATTTTAGTTTATTTAGCATTAAGAGAAATACAATAATAGGGAGGCATTTATAAATGTCTATACAGATAAACTCAATAAAAGTAAAATATATTATAACATAATTTCCTCACACAAATGAGAAAATACTAAATATCATGCCTAATTCGACTCACGTCTACTAGAAAAATAATTGAAATAAAATAATTAAAAAAATTATCTCAAAATAAAATCTTCTATCAGTGAAATCAACAGAATAAAAGAGAAATATCCAATTAGTCATGTCAGAAATTCTTAGCAACTAACTTCCCAAATATATCTCCCAGCCATCAATCGATCTAAATCGTAACAATGTGGTCACATCTCAACTATAGACGATAAACTCTATTAATAATAAATTAACGATCGATCATGATGTCCCCACCATCACCACATGATAGAACCGATTTGGACTGATTCCTTATCAAACTGGTTCCAAGTCAATCCACTAAGCCCTATTGTGGAAGCAAACTATTTACTGGTTCTGACCCATTCCACCTATCAAGAAAAACGGATTTTAACTAGTTCCCCTAATATATTATTGGATCGATTTTAGAACAGGATCCAAATAGAATCAGGACCACCAATTCAACCAATTTTGAACCCATGGAACTACTTTAGTTGCTTAAGCTTCGTTTGGTTGGAGCATATTTTTTAGATATTTTAGATTTTTTATAAGATAGAAAGAAAAAGAAAATTATTTCAATCCTATGATGTGAAATAAAGATATTTTGTTATTGAGAATTGCATTGACTGTGAAACAAAATTAATTTTTTTATTAAAATATGTAATAAAGTAAAATAATATTTTTTATATTTGAATTTGTGTAGAATGATTTAAAAAATTTATTTATTATTATTATTGTTGTTTTTTAAATTAGTACTATTTTGGTCCTGTTTTGGTCCTCACGCCAAACAGGGCCTTAGTGTTAAGCTTTTAACTCATATAAAATTTTAGTAGCTCCTTACAAAACTTGGTAGTTGTTCTGTGTGTAACATTGGAGGTTTCTGTCACTGTCCCCAAGTGGGGAGGACACTATCAGCTGTCCATAGATAGCCAAGCTCTTTAGATCTGGTCACTGCTAGGTTGCTACCACAGTCTCCTTAACAACCTAATATAAAGATTAGATCAAAAATGAGGGACTATTTTAAATCACTCAAATCCAGTGGACTTAGCAACTACCAAAATATTACCATACTGAGCTCACTGATTAAGTTTAATTGAAAGAGTTTTGTCAAAGATGACTTACAATTGATTTTATTCATTCGTCTAAATCATGAATCATCTTAATTCGATTTGATCACCGTAGGGTTGCCACAACAAAGGGCTTAACAATCAAATCGAAATGAAGACATCCAAATGAAGAAATCTGAATGAAGATGGCTGTTGATGGAAATATCATAGCTCACTGAAGGTTGATGTTAAAGAAATTGAGAGATCACACAAGAGGGGTATGCAACCTAACAGGGTAACTTGGCTAATTATGCAGTCAAACTGGAGAGCCAGCCAAAAAGTCCTTACTATTTGATTTAGTGGTATATATATAGGTATTGTAAGGCATTAATAAGTCCACCAGGCGGCACTAGCTAACATGTTCCCATGCTCCTTAACTAGATGATCTGTAAGATATTAGATCACTAGGATTCCAAGCTGATAATATAGAGTGCCTCCTATGATGAAGAGATTTTTTCAACAATATGTGTCTCCTTCAACAGATACTATTTCTTTCACCAAGCGAAATTTTCTTCAACGTGTACTAATTTTGACAGATACTGATTTCAACGAGTGATGTTTCCTTCACTGATCTACCAAATTTGATAATTCAAGCCTTCTTTTTATTTGTATGTTCATTCCTCTTTATTGGTCAACATGCATGTCTTTCACACCATCTTTAAAAGCTAAGTGAAGGCACCAAAAATGTTGTTGGAGAAATACATAATCATAAAGATCGGTAGCACACAGCATATGCCACGTCAAGAAATAAGTAGAGAAAGTACAACCAACAAAGCTTTCGTACCATAAGTACAAAGGCAGTAAGCAAATGGAGACAAAAACTTTAAATGGCTCGGAGTAATCCTCCTGTGTCCACTAAACAAGCTGAGGAGAAGTTTCACTAAGTCCAAAAAAAGTTCAATGGAGGTAATTATAGGAAACTATCTCAAGAGAATAAGAGGAAGCATACAAGTATTAGAGTTTTAGGGTTCCTAAAGAGAGTGAAGATTGTCAAAAAGTTGATTTGGATGTCAATCATGGCACTGGTAAGAGGAAAACTCCAGCATCTGTAACTAAGAGCAAAACACTTATCCAGAGATTGACCTAGTAGCATGCAGAACTAAAGCTCATAACAGGAGATTCTCATCAATGATGTCACCATAAGGTTTCAAGAGAATGATGCATGGCATTCCAAGTAACAAACTAGTTGAATATGTACTATGCAGTGTAACTTCATAGCATGAAGTTGGAATAGTTGTAAGAAATACTATGGTCTCCTAATAGAAGCGCTAGAACCTCGAACTAAATTGGGACCTTGGACTGAGGTGAGACCTCAATCTAAGGTCCTATTAACCGTAGCTTGGCCCTAGAAGGCCTAATATCGACTCAAAGCAGCTTAATTGAGTACCACGTGAATGGTTGTGATGCAGCAGCAGAATAACGTGCAAACAATAATCTAGATGTATATTTAACAAACTAATATGAATATTGCTGTGAGATACATAGGAATACCAACATAAAATCAATTTAAACTAAATCTATATAAAGTATTCTTTAAAGAATAGGCTTTACCGACTCATCACGTTCTTTTCTCAACATGGCAATTTCTTCGTATGCTTTTGTTCTTTTCCCAGTGATATCATCCAAATCCTTATTCAAAGACTCAATATCCGTCATTATAGTATTCTTTTTAATCTCCATAAGCTTGATCCGTGCTCCTATTGATTGTTGCTCTCTTCTTACTCCATCGAGATCCAAGCCTATTAGCTGAAACATTTAAAACATGAGTCTAAACATAAATCTTAAATTCCTTTTGTTTAAAAACTAGAAACATAAATTGTAAATACATGGTCATCAAACAGAAAGTTCTCAAGTTACATGGCCTAGAGGTGCATCAAAACACAACTCACTTTTACTTGATCTTGAATAGCATCTCTCTGTCCAAAAGACTCGTGAATCTTTGCCCTCATAGCAGCATTAGCAATGACTTTCTCCCTTGAAGCTTCTAGTTGTTTAATTTCTTTAAGTAGTTGTTTCTCCTCTGCTAGGGTGTTACTTTCATGTTGAATGCGATACTGCAAGCTTTGGATCTGTTAAAATTTAAGAGATACAAAAGTCAGCTAAACACAACACAAAATCATACAGTATTATGTGAAAAGCAGTAAACACTTACAAGTTCATCTAGCTCTTCCTCTGAAGAGCATAAACCTACACCTTTCTCAGTTGTAGCATTTTTTGTACCACGCAGCTTGCCCAAAGCATCATGAAGAGGTTCCATTTCCTTTCTCTTCTCACTCAAAACAATTCTGAACTTACCATGTTCAGCTTGCAATGGTTTTAATTCTGAGATAATATCTGCCTTTTCAGACTGCAAACAAAAGTTTATAGCTGAATATCTACATCCCTTCATAGGAAAAGCAGCAGAGCCTATGGCGACAAGTTATCATAATTATCATGCTTTCAAGAAAATTTTAATGTAAAGTTTGAAAGTGAAAGAACATAAGAAACAAAATGGGACAGGAAGTACTCGTTTTGCTTTCAATGCTTCGATTAACTTGGTTCGGGCTTGAGTATTCCTCTGAAGCTCCTTGTCAGCCTGATCAAGTTTTGCTTTTAACTTCGGATCCTCATAGGATCGGTATTTGACAAAATAGAAAGTATGATCTTTTTTTGGTTCAGGCCATTCATCTACAGCATCCTTTGGAACAGAAGAACCAGTTGAAGGTTCAGATTCTTTGATCCCTCCATTAGCTACATTTGGTTCATCTAGCAAACAAGAATTGTTGGGTTCATCGACCTTGTTCACCAACATTCCCTCCCCATTAATTTCATTGTTTGTCTGTTCTGGAACCACACCATCACTCAGAACCTCCACACCCATATATTCTGTCATTTTCAAATGGTTACAGGGATAGTTAGACCAGGCTTCTGTCCTCCCTGAAACCACTGCTATGCATAAACATATGCCAAAGTTGATCTTGGTTAGATGATTGTTCTTGCTGAATAGAAAAACCTAGTCATCTTATGATTTCAGATTGCAAGAAAGTTTTGACACACAATATCCACATCAAAGTCATTATCATGCATGCCAAGAATAGAGCTGCATCATACTTGAAGGAGCCACTTTCACAATAGGAATATAAAAAAAACAAAAAGGATGTCAGATAAACAAACTTGACTGACTAGGAAAATACAAGGAGCCTACATCTGGAAACCTAACAAATCTCTGCATAATCTGCTTTCCCTAAATGATATGCAATGAACACATCTTTCAAAGATTTAATTAGCAAATTCATATCTCATATTCTTAATACTGGCTGGATTTTTCATGATTTCCAAAAATGAAAAATTCAGGAAATTACAGAACAAAAGACAAAAGATAAATCCATCGACTTGATTTATCATTTACAGAAGAGGTAAAATTTAGCAATTGCTGCACAACAGAAGATTGGATACCCAAAGGAAATTTGTCATAAATCCTCAATTTGGATCCACGCAGGTCAAGTAATCTCATCCCTGATAACGACCGATAACCATCTAAAACACCCATAAAAGTAAATCAAAACAACTCCTGACCTGAATCATAAACAGGGGAAAAACCATACACAGAAACACATGCCACAGTACTGAAACTCGACAATGGGAAGAATCTTGATCGGGGATTGACAGAAGCTAGCTGCCAAACCAAGCATCGGAGTAAATTTTCAAAGGTGAAAACGAAGATCGAACAAACAGTGAGCAAGAGCAACAGCAACAGAAGGGGAGAGGGTAATATTTGTCTCTTCTTACTAGATCGGAGAAGAACCGGGTGAATAAAGGTGCGATTTATGCGTCTTACCTCCGATCAACGAAGATCAACGTCAAGGGGAATGAGGCCTCCTTAATTGGAAGGTTGGAGAAGAAGCTTACAGAGGAGATGCGAGGAGATGAAGGGGTCTCAGATATGCCGGTTACCACTCTTCTTCTGGATATCCTGCGCTATAAATGGCAAGCGATCGCCTTCCGCCTGTGAGAGAGAATGGATCAGACCTGCTCAAGGAAAGATTTTGATGGGATTCGGAAATTTAGGTGGTTAGGGAGAGAGAGAGAGAGAGAGATCTTCGATCGCGGCGACGGCGATCGATCTGGCCGACCGTACCGGAAGCTGGATACTGATCTCCGTCCCCTTCTAAATTTTATCGTTTTAATTTGGGCCTTTTGAGAAACTTACTTTTGGCTTCCTGAGGTTAGAGTGCATTTCTTATTAGTCCAACATTTTTTTATAGTTTTTCACTTTATAAATTAGGGAATACTTATACTTAAAATTTTGTTGATAGATTAGAAAAATTCATAGAAAATAAAATCAGGACTAAATGATATTAATTTAAATAATAATAATAATAATAATAATTTTTTTATTAAAATAAAAAAAATAATATTTTTATATTAAAATTTATGTAAAATAATTCAAAATAATTTATTTATTATTATTATTTTTAAAGTAGTAATACTTTGATCTTTTTAATTTGAGCCTTTTGGGAAAATTACTTTTGGCTTCCTGAGCTTAGAGTATATTCTTATTGGTCCAATATTTTTTTGTAATTTTTATTTTATAAATTAAGGAATATTTATACTTAAAATTTTGTTGATAGATTAGAAAAATTCATAAAAAATAAAATCAGCACTAAATAATATTAATTTAAATAATAATAATAATAATAATAATTTTATTAAAAAATATTAAGTAAATAAAATAAAATAATATTTTTACATTAAAATTTATGTAAAATAATTCAAAATAATTTATTTATTATTATTATTTTTAAAATAGTAATATTTTGATCGCTTTAATTTCATCCTTTTGGAAAAATTACTTTTGGCTTCCTGAACTTAGAGTGCATTTCTTATTGGTCCAACATTTTTTTGTAAATTTTCATTTTATAAATTAGGAAATACTTATACTTAAAATTTTGTTAATAGATTAGAAAAATTCATAGAAAATAAATTCAAGACTAAATAATATTAATTTAAATAATAATAATAATATTTTTTATTAAAAATTATTAAATATGTAAAATAAAATAATAATTTTTATATTAAATTTTATGTAAAATAATTCAAAATAATTTATTTATTACTATTATTTTTATAATAATAATATTTTGATCTTATTTTAGTCCCACGCCAAAACGGAGCAGCAGAGTGAACAAATGAGCTTGAATGGGATCCACCTTTTTTATAATATTATATTCAGTCATTTAATTTCTGCACAATATTCTTTACATTCCCATTAATTGTTACTACTAGCTCTAGCAGCTTATACTTATATATATATATATATATATATATATCGATGTGTGTGGGCGCACGCGTGTTAGGGGTGTACAAAATACTCGAGAACCGACTCAAACTTGACCCGAGCTGATGGGTTCAAATCGGATCTAAAATAATTCGAGTTAGTTTTGGTACCTAATATATTTAGAACCAATATTTTGCGTTGATTCTTGAGTCTAATAAATTTATTTGGGTAAATCGAATTAAACCGAACTTGATGCACTGGCGGTTATAATTTAATAAACCACATGTATGTACATTTATATATTCACTTATGGTACATTTAATTTAATAGAATGGAATAAAGTTGAAATAGAATTGTTATTCCAAAAAAATAGAATGACAAATTTTCTATTTATTTAGATAAAATAAAATGTGAAATATAATTAAAGTAAATAGAAAAAATACTAAAATGCCCGTAAATATAACTTCATGAAATTTTATATTATTTATTATTATTAAATTTAATTTTATACAAATAATCAGATAAATTTTGCTTATATAAATATATATACACGTGATATACATATAAAAATATGTACATAAATTTACAAATATGTATACATACATATATATATATATATATATGTATGTGTGAATAAAAATAATTTTGAAATAATATTTTAAGTCCAAAAAGAATAGCGAAGAGTTATTCTTGAGTAGGTGAAAAGAATAACTATTTCATAAATTATGAAATGAAGATTTTTATGAATTAAATAATTATTTCATCAGAATAAATATGTGAATAATTATTTCATAAAGAATAAAAATGAAATAAAACAATTATTTCATCCAATTAAATGCACAACATAAATAAATTTCACTATACTTATAAATTATGTCTTTGTATAATTATATACTTCTTGTTAAGCTTTTGTTTATAAATAGGATAATAAAAACCTCACAATAATTTAATTAAAGCATTTACCAATATTTTATTCTATTTGAGTGTGCCACTTGGACCACAGATGACCTCCCAAACTTGAAAGTTGTGGCATAAAAGACCCAACTAAGTCTTGTTTGACGTGAGGATCAAAATCAAGATTAAAATGGTACTAATTTTTTAAAAAAATAATAATAAATTAGTTTTTTAAATTGTTTTATACTAATAAAATATTATTTTACTTCACATACTTAATAATTTTCAATAAAAAGATCTACTTTATTTCACATCCTAAATCAAAATATTCGAATTGAGTATTTTAATGTAGGATGTGAAATAAAGTTAATTTTTTTATTAAAAATTATTGAGTATGTGAAGTAAAATAATATTTTTTATATTAGCATTTGTGTAGAATAATTAAAAAAAATTATTTATTATTATTGTTTTTTAAACTAGTACTATTTTAGTTCTGATTTTGATTCTCGAGCCAGACAGAAAAGGTTTTTGCAAGTTGCAATTGACAAAAATTTTCGTCACTATCCCATCTCAAAATTTCCTTGTAGTGAGGTAACATCAACAAGTTTTAAATCTCTCGAAAATAAGTTGCTAATTATCAATAACAACTGTCATAGATATTACATTTATGATCGTTGATGCCCATATATTTTATAGCGAGAAGGTATATATGTGTGGAGAAAATCAATTAAAATAGAAAATTTAAATGTGTGACTTAAATTCTTGTGGCATATTATAAATCTAAAGAATATCAGTTTGACTCGTTTCATTTCTTTTGCGACAAAATTGATGAAGCCAAGAGTACGAGTCAGACATCTTTTAACATTTGACTTGCTCAATGAAGGTTTTCCTAAAGAAAGCAAAGAAATATTCCATATGGAAGTCATAAAAAATAAAAGTAGAATGTGAATTTTAATTAAAATATTTTTTCGAGAGGCTATTAATCTCGAGAGATAGATTTACGACTAGTCTATAAATTCACTTAATGTTCTTTGTTTTTATCCTCAATTTCAAATGAAAAGTGTTCGATCGGTCATGAAAAAAGAAATAGCTAATTTTCATATTGTAAGGAAGTGTGCTATGTACTACGTCAAAGCTAAATTTGTGATTACTAAATTTTTGATTTCTTTTTTCTTATAGAATAATATTTTATATATTTGTTAATGCAACTCTTTGGTAAGAGAAGTAATCAACGTGCCGTTCGGCATTCGGTGAGTCATAAAGTTAGTTGTTGGGATATGTGAGGGATGTAATATAAAGTTAGTTATAATGTTGGAATATGTGAGGGATGTGATATAAGTTAGTTATTATTTTAGTAATATGTGTAGGATGTGAAATAAATTTATTTTTTAATATTAGATTTTATGTGTGATGTGATATGCCTGGTTAAAATTAAACCAGGTTAATTTTAAACTTCTAGACAAACGGGGCCTAAATAATGGACTCTTACTCATCTTCCACAAGGACTAAAAGGGATAGGTGAGTGCTGAATTTTTCCCTCTCCATGTGACCAATGAAGAATCTTGGTGTTTCTTCACCTCTCGTTAGGGTTGCTTGTTCATTTACTTTCTGTAAGAAATTATAATATAACAAAGGGTAAATCACATTTGGGTCCCTGAGTTTAAGACATACTATCATGTAGGTCCATATTTTCAAAATTTTAACATTTGCATCCTGAGTTTTAAGATAATCATAAAATGAGTTCTTTTTAATTTTTTTAAATTGATATTCTAGTCTCACTTCTCTCTTTCATCCCCCTCTATCTTGTCTCTTTCTCTTTCTCTCTTTGGCAATGCCTTCATTGCCAACAGCGAAGCGGGGCAGTCCCGCCCATTGGCGGAGGTGGTCGCCGGCCCCCTACCCTCCCTTTCTCTCTCCCTGCTCCTTTTCTCACACTCTCTTATTCCCCCTCTCTCGTCTCTCTTGCTTTCTCTCTCTGTGATGTCGCTAGCTGCCGCCCCCTCCCCTCCTTCTCTCCCTCTTTGCTCTCTTTCACTCACTCTCACCCCTTCTCTAATCTCTCTTGAATTCTCTCATTGGAGATGCAGGAAGCGGCAGAGCGTTCTCTCCCTCCTTGATCTCTCTCTCTCTCTCTTATCTCTTTAGTGATTTTGTTGGTGGTGAAGGGCACTGCCAGGGACGAGGGGCTCCGCCGTCGGCGACCCCCCGCCGGCAGCAGCGCCGTCAGAGAGAGAAAGTGAGAGACGAGAGAGGGCCATGAGAAAGGGTAGAATAGTAATTTTAATAGTAAAACTTGAAAAATATTCTATTTAATGATTAGATTAAAACTTAGGGACCCAAATATTAAAATTTTAACAACATGGACTTACGTGATAATATGCCTTAAACTAAAAAATTCTAGATGTAATTTACTCTCAAACAAATATTCAGACATTCACTACAAAATACATATATTGGGGCACCTATGTAGAGGCATTTTTTTTGTCAATATCTCAATAAAAAAATATAAAGGCACTTCTTAAATTACGTCATAATAGCAAAATAACAGGAACTGATTTTTTTTTATCTTAAGTAGGAATAAGATTACCTCCCCTAAATTCCCATAACATACATCAAATCTACATTCCTCTTTCGCCTACTATTAGTCCTTCGTTGGTGGTTGTTCGGAATTTCATGATGTTATCAACACTAAGAAAACACGAAGGGTCATTGCTTTACAACCGCTGCTAATCGCTTAGGCTCTTTCAAAAGTAAGAAAAGTTATTTTCCTAAATGATCTCAAACTCTGCATCGTCTTTCCTAAAATCACAAATTCTATTGTTTGATTAATTTTGTAAGTTTCTATGTTTGCAGCTAAAATTGATTAGTTCACATCTCTTTGCATGATCTACGCCTAAATTCATCTATACCTATCTTTGTGCTATGAAAGGCCTTTTGCTGCAAAAGTAAAGAGTGTTGCCATTTTTTACAAGATATTTTATTTTATAGTTTGACATTATAAGCTGTATACTTTGAAATGACCTATTACTTTTGTTATGGTTGATTTCATGATTTTTAGTTTTTCGTATTATTTTTATTTTCCTCGCTAGGTATGTGTAATTGTTGTGATTGACATACATATTTCATTAATATGTTTATTATAGATGGAGTTGGATGCATAAACCAAGGTCAACGAAAGAATATCAAAGAAGGTGATGAAGAAAAATATAATATCAATGATGATGCAGATCCAAGAAATTTTATATGAAAATTTAATTATTTAATTACTAAAGGAGGATAATAATTTATTTAAATATTAGATATTCAGTACTTATCCTTATTAGAATTTAGGAAAATTAGTTCTTATTTTTAAAATATTAGTAATTACTTTCTTATTTTATTAATATTTATTTTCTTTAATTAGTTAGGGCTAGAATTCTATAAATAGGTCTCACATCATTGTAATTAAAGATTTTTGGATGATTTTGAATAAGATTTTGTAGTTTTCTCTTATTTCTTCTTGTGTTCTTCCCTTCTAATTATTTTTCTATTTTTTCTAATTATTATTTTTTTCTTTATATATGTTCTATATCATTTGGTATCAAAGCCTCAGTATTCCATACGTTTATTTGTGCATGCCTTGGAGTTCTCATGACATGTATTATTCGACGCACACGTGCTTTTATGTGTTGCAAGATCTTAGGTGTCATGTCCACATGAGTTAGCTTCGCCGGCCCGAGCACGACGTGAGCAAACTCCATCCTGAGCGCGATGCCACACGCAAGTGTTGCATGCCCCAACCCTCATGCCTTTGCCTACACACAACCGCACGTTTGCTCAGTGCATGCTTGTGTAGGCCCGCTCGAGCTTGGGAGGCTCCTAACAAGCGTGCATATGCGCCTGCACGCTCTTGTTGCCCCCGTCTTCACCTGCTCGCTCTCGAGTGTGCTTGTGAGCTGCATACCTGTATGTGCCTCCCCATTTGGCCCTTTCGCATGGAGGCACTTCGTTTGGCCAGTGTGCTCACTGCACCCTCACCCACCCTGCACCGTGCCGCTTGTGCCAGCTTTGCACAAACGTTCGCCAACAAGCCTGAGTACAACACGGTTACCATCAGGCCCAATATAGCTTTGCAACTCGTCAACCACACCTGTGTGCCAGTCTGCATGGATCATCGAGCTAAATTGCAGTGTATTTAGCCCTTTAGTTTTGCTGACAACTTAGATTCAAACTTGAGATTAAACTTGATTTGGAGTAACTTAAATTGTGCTTGCAAGAGAAAATAAGTTACCATGGCTTCTTCAAGAAAATATCATAATTCAAAATTTTATGATGTTTATCTAGATGTTACTTATAAGTATTATCATGATCAAGTTACATCAATTTTGTAGGCAACCATTCGAGGCATATTATTATGGTGTTGCGATATGTTATAAATTTCAAGATTCTTCTTATCAACATGTCACATTAAAGCCACAATCATAATGTACACTAATAAGAAATAAGTATAAGCTTTGCCTATGGTTAAAGCGAGATGAAACTCTAGAAGCAATCTTTCATTTGTCTTCTTATGACATTGTTATCCCAACAAATGAAAGTTTTGAAAAGTATAAGGTTGATAAGAATGAGAAGAAAGTTACTCTAGAAGATGATCCAAATGCTTTGACACTGGGTGCTAAATGTGTATGCGACTTCAAAATGTTCTAAGATATGAAAACTTTTAGATATGATTGCTTAGGAAAGCTCGATCATGTGCTTCAACAAGTATGAGAAATATAATTACCATAGAGTAGGTCCTACAGTTGAGGAAACTTCTACGAAAGAGCATATAGATTCATTTGAGGTAACTGCTATAGAGTGTAATTCATTGAAAGAAGCATAAAATATATTAGAAATACATGAAAATGGTGATTCTTCAAATTCTATATACTTCATGAATGATGGAGATAAAAAAAGAAAACTTTGACAGCATTGATAAGGAAGTCAAATAAGAGGCAATTACTCAAGAAGATAGAAATATTAATGATGGAAACATGAGCTCCCTTTCTCAAGAAAATCAATTCTCTTCAAGTGTAGTTGATCGTCATGATGTTGTTATATCTCCCAAAAATCTCACAAGATGCACTTTTGGTTAAGTTATCAAAAAAAAAAGTCTCAAAAGGAATACTGTCTATAGAGTTAGTAAATTTAGTTTCTACTTATCACATATTGTGGCATTAGATGTTATCTTTATCTTTTAAGGCCATTGTTTTACCTAATTTTGTTCTTTCAAGATTATTGACATTGAAAAAGGACAATAATTTTTCTTAGAGCATAAAAGAAGGATATCACATATTGGATCAAAGTCTTCTCAGCTCATATTTGCATTTTGACTCGACAGAGTTGAGTTCTCTTTAAGCGGAGAAGAATGATGAAGATAAAAATAATCTCAGAGATGATGCATGCAGATTCAAGAAATTTTATATCAAAATTTAATTATTAAAAAATGATATTAATTTATTAAAATATTAGATATTTAGTACTTATTCTTATTAGAATTTAAATATTCGAGGATTTTGAAAAATTAGTTATTATCTTTAAAATTATTAGTAATTATCCTCTTATTTTATTAATATTTATTTTTCTCTAATTAGTTGGGACTAGAATTTTATAAATAAGCCTTATATCATTGTAATTAGGGATTTTTGGATGATTTTGAATGGGATTCTCTAATTTTCTCTCAGTTAATCTTATGTTTTCCCTTTTCTTCTAATTCTTCTTTTTTTTCTTCATATACATTCTACGTCAGAGGGTTAAACCAATTTCTTGACTTGGCTTTTGCTAATGTATGCCTTAAGAGGAAAAATCACTCTAGGGATAGATAATGGGTAAATGGAGAGGTTGCTAAAGAACGTTTGGTAGATGATGGATTTATGAAGGGTTACAGAAATTGGGTTGCACATGAGGACGGTTCATTGTCCAGTCAAGATAATTCCCAGCATAATGAACTCAATATGCTAGATGGCATTCATGGGTTGGTACATAATACTTTTGGTGTCAAAGATTAGACAAAAGCATGGAAGAGGAACTCAGTGATCAAGCTAAGTCTTTCTATAAGTTGTTAAAAGAACTATACCTAGGATGTAAGCAGTTTTTGAAACTTGCATTTCTCATATGCCTCTTTCCCCTTAAGTGTACTGGTAATAAGGCATTTACCATGCTTCTTGAGTTATTGAAAGAAGCAGTTCCTGATACAACCAAGTCGTTGCCTACATCCTGTTATGAGGTACAAAAGATATTTGGGGTTTAGGGACTTGTATCAAAATTCATGCATGCTCCAGTGATTGTGTGTTGTATTGGAAAGTGCATGAGAATGAGTCATTCTATTATATCTGTAGAACATCTGTATATGTTCAAGAAGAAAATAATTCAGTTGATGAGGAAGATTCATCCACTATGTTTAGAGAACTCCTGCCAAAAGTGTCGAGATATTTTTTATTGATGCCTAGGCTTTAAAGAATATTCATGTCATCTAAAACGTCATAATCCATGAGATGGCACCAGGAAGATCGTACATAGGATGGTCACATGAGACATCTGAGGGATTCTCCTATTTGGCATGATTTTGCAAATGAACCAAGGAATGTAAGACTTGGTTTAGCAGCTGATGGATTTACTCATCGTACATGGCTAGTCATACTAACCCCCAACAACATGGCTCCATGGATGTGCATGACAGAACATTTTTTCTTTCCAACCCTGCTCATTTTAGGTCCATCACCTCCTGGAAATGATATTGATGTGCACTTACAACCCTTAATAGCAGAATTAAAAGAATTATGGGAAGGAGTTGGACACATGATGCATCAAAATAAATAAATTTTTTGTATGCACGCAGCTTTACCATGGACAATCAATGATTTTCTAACATATGCAAATTTGTCTGGTTGGAGCATGAAGGGAGAACAATCTTGTCCATCATGCCATAAGGATACATGATTTAAATATTTGTACAATAGCCATGAAGAGTGTTACATGGGCCATCATAGTTTTTTGATTGATAGTTATTCTTATAGAAAAGCTGTTAAATCTTTTAATGGAAATGAAGAACATCGTGAGACACTCATGCCATTAATTGGAGAGGTAGTGTTAAGAGTAATAGTTGGCTTCAACGTGATATTTGGAAAGAAAGTCAATGATAATGTAGTTTTTCCTTACAGTTGGAAATAAAGGAGCATATTCTTTGACTTGCCATATTGGAAAGATAAATTATTGCAACAGTTTGGATGTAATGCATATTGAAAACAATATTTGTGATAGTGTGCTCGAGACCTTATTGAATTTGGATGGGAAAAGAAGAGATCATGAAATTCTTGCCTTGACTTATAAGAGTTGGGCATAAAAAGTAGATTCCACCCTGTATATCTAGATCTGGGAAAAAAGATATTTACCTCCTGCCTGTTTTTCAAGGAGTAAAAAGATATTTCTCGAAGTTCAAAGGAATGTGAAATTTCATGATGGGTATGCATCTAAGATATCAAAACGTGTACAAGTTAAACACAGAATATTTGGTCTAGTAAGTTACGATAATCATGTCTTGTTATGTAGCAACCACTTCCTATTGCTTTACATAAAGTTTTACCAGAGTATGTCAGAGCACCTTTGATTAATTTATGCACTTTCTTCGGAGGACACTGTTCCAAAGTTCTTAATGCTAAAGTTCTTTTCATTTGGAAAAAGTGATTGCTAAAAGTATTTGTGACTTGGAGATAATATTTCCTGTGTCATTCTTTGATATCATGGCTCATTTGCCTATTCATTTGGCATATGAGGCTTGAGCAATAGGACCTGTACAATATCGTTGAATGTACCTATTGAGAGGTAATGTTATCCAACATTCAATGTTGTTTTACTTAAATACCAGAGAAGTAATTGATGATTTTTATATTCTTGATATACTAGGTATCTGTCAACATTGAAATCATATGTGCAGACTGAAGGCATCCTGAAGGTTCTATTGCACAAGCATGTTTGATGGAGGAAAGTTTGACCTTTTGTTCTAGATACTCAGAGGATGTGGAGCCTAAATTTAACAAGGTTAAGAGATCTGATGATAATGGTGGTGTTAGCATGGTAGAATTTTCTATTTTCTCTAATCCCGGATGACCTATTTGGAGGCAAGACTATAGTTCTAGATAAAGAAACACTAACTAAAGTGCACCGGTATGTATTGTTTAGTTGTAGTTCAATCAAATCATTCATCGAGTAAGAAATTTCCTAGTGCAATTTATTTTTATATTGGACTTTTATAACTTATTTCACATTAATGTTCAAATGACATGTAGACAACACAAAAACATTGTTAAAGATCAAATTCCTCGTCTTCGCAAAACAGAAGTCGGAATGCATTCATAGTGAAAGTACCTTTGCTAAGTAGTTTAAGAATTACGTATGTTAGTGCATTGCTAAATATTCTATTTATTTTCTTAGTCCTTTTGATTGTAATCAATTATTTGATTCTTTTATTTTTGCTAATTAATGGGTTGAAGGAATGCTTCTTGATGGAAATCAGTTTTCAGAAGAACTTGGACTGTAGCCCGATCCCCCAGTATAGTTGGGAAGCGATACAAATGAACTATTGTCAATAGTTTTTGATTTCACGTGAAAAGCTTGAAAATCGAGGGACGGAGAATATTTGTTACTGTACAAACTAGTAGTTTTGCTAGCAGAAATGATCAAAATTCTATATTGTGATGTTTGAATGTCATCGGGAACAAGATGACAACGTATTCATTTTGGTCAATTTTTCTTTGTTAAGTCGAAACGTAATGAGCCTTTTGTACTAGCTTCTCAAGCACAATAAGTTTTTTATGCAGAAGATCCAGTTGAGATGGGATGGCATGCTGTTGTGAGAACAAAAGCTAGGGATTCATTTGATATTGGATCCAATTTTCAACTTAGAGGAACACTTCATCAAAGTGATTATTCCAACTGACTGATGTTGAAAATCAACAACCCAATTGAGTTCGAGAAGATATAAATGGAATTACAGTTGAGAAACTAATAAGGTTATGATAAGACTGCTCACTTGTGTCTTCATTTATGACCCCCAAAAAAAAAAAAAAACTTTTATCTTCAGTTGTCATATTATTCTTTCCCTTGTATTCTTCATTGATCTCTATTCTTTGTTGCAATGTTTCTTGTTGGAGTTGTTTGTTTTAATTGAAAGTCGAGGTTACTTCGCTGCACCTGCATTAGTATGTTACTGTCAATCCATTTTTTTTGTTTCCTGAAACGCGAGTTTTGATCAAGAGTAGAATGTTGTTTTTGTTTTTAACTTTTTTGGAATCTCTTGATTGCTTAGCAAGTGTTCAGTTTTAGGGAGCGTTTGGTTTAATGTTATCTTGATGTAATATTATGTTATTTAGAAAAAGCGATTGTTTGATTTAGGGGGCGTTTGGTTCAGTGTTATCTCAATGTCAATGTCATTTAGATGTCATGTTATCTAAATGTCATTGTTATTCATCAGTGGACATTTGTTTGGTTCAATGTTATGATATTAGAAAATATCAATGCTATCCAAATTGTTTTTGTTTAGTTGAAAGTTATTGACATTATAATGACAAATTGACGGTGTTATCTTGAGATGTCGCCCGATTTGGGGTGACATCTAGATGTCAGCATGTAATGATATTTTTGTAATTAATTATAATGTTATTTAAAGATATCATTAAACCAAACAATTACTTTCTAAAGATAACATAACATAACATTGAGATAACACTGAACCAAATGCCCCCTTAATGACATCTATAAATAATTTTCATGAGATTATAGAATTATTAATCAAAAGATAACATTCAAATATCATGACATCTAAATTACATGATATAACGCTAACATAACAACTAATCAAATGCCTCCTTAATCTAATTCATAGAATGCTATACAACAATCAAGCTTTTATCCCACTAAGTGGGATTGATATATGAGTCTTTTGTTTTCATTGCATTTTAATGAATAAAATCTCTTATTTTTGCTTTAATTATATAAGGTCATTTTTTATAGTTTCTTATTATGTTTTTTATTTTTTTATTTTTCTTCCTCTTTTTACATAAGGATGATCAAATAATTCAACTTTTTTTTACTAGAATTTTTATTAGCTTGTAATTTATATGTCCAAATTATTTAAATTGATTTTTTTTAAGCTTATTCTTTATTTAGATTACTCTAATTTTCTTGCGAAAATACTCATTTTACATTCTAGTCTTTTATATATAAATATTTTCTACTTTGACATTTTAATTTTTTATGATACTTATTTTATTTATATATTTTTGCTTTGTAAGTTAGCATTTAGCTCCATATAATATTATTAGTTACTAAGATGAAAATTTATCAATAAGGAGAATATCTTCTGTGAAAATATTAGAGTAGGCAAAACAGTCGGAGGGTCAAGCTTGGGTCATACCGGAACCCGACCCGACCTAAAAATTATTATATTTTTGTGAGATTTAATTATTAAAAATAGTAACTCATCATTTGTCTGGTTCGATGATTGGTCTGACTAAAGTTCGGGGTCTACTAACGATGCCGAGGGGGATAAAGGGGAAATTCACTCACCTTTTTCAGGGCTCGGGCTCTTCCACTTCTTTTTTTTTTTTTGTTCCAAATAAAAAGTTGAACAGCCGCAAGACCATAATAAAAAGTTGAACAGCTGTCGTTGTTGCTGAATATATACCCAAGGATAGCAAGAATATTATATGATCTCACTTCAAGCATGGCTAAATTATATTAGGATCCCTCTAGTTTGGGGTTTCATTGCAAATCAATCTTAAATTCAAATATATGAGGTGTTCTTATTATTTTAAAGGGTAAATTACATTCAGGTCTTTGAGTTTAATATTTAATAACTCATGAGTTATGTTTTTAAAATTATAATATCGAAGTCACTGAATTTTAATAAATTATCAAATTATTATTATTTTTTTATTATTAATTTTTTTTAAAAATTATTATTATATTTTTTCTTTTCTCTCTCTCTTTTCGGGAGGAGAGAGAGAGAGAGGAGGAGTATAATAGTAATTTAAAAAAAATTACTAATAAAAAATTAAAAATTTTATTTGATAATTTATTAAAACTCATGAATTTTGATGTTATAATGTGAATTTATGTATTATTAAGCCTTAAACTCAGGAATCTAATTGTAATTTATTTTATTTTAAATTACTAGTACATTAATGAACTTTTTTTCTATAGTTAATGTTTCATTATATCATTAATTATAGATCTTTATAGTTATAATTTGTATTTCAATTGTCTATTTTAATGTTGTTGCAATTAAAAGATAAAAAGTTATATTTAGATTAGCTTTTGCTTCTTTACATTATGCTCATTATTTGATTTAATATTATTTTAATATTATATTATATTATTTAGATGTTATGATATTTAAATATTATTTTTTAAAAAAATTTAAATTTTTTAAAATATTATGTACATATGTTATTAAATTAAATAATTATTTTTATAGAATAATGTTAAAATAAAATTTAACTCTTTAAATTATTTTGCATTATATTTTTTTTCTGGTAAAATTCTCGCAAAGTGCAGGGTGGAATCCACGAATAGACAAGTGAAGAAAAATACATTAGGAGAAAGAATAAGTATAGCTCTCTTACAAAAAGCTTTATACAAATAAATAAATTATTATTTCAAAAAATTAATTATTTATATATTAAAAAATTCTTGTATGTTCATTGTAATTTAATACTTTTGAAAACTAAATTCTCTGTATTTCAGGGGGTAAAGGTGAAATTTATTGAATCACATACTATTTCTTTAATTCATATAAATTATAGTTTGATAAAAATTTTAGTAAAAAAAATTAAATTATTAAATTTTATTCATATAAAAAGAAGAAGAGAGAAGTAAAAAAAAGAAGAAAATAAACTATAAAAAATAATTTTATATATTTAGAGTTAAATAAAGATGTGTTATATAATAAAATATAATAAAAATAAAAAATTTATGCAATCAATTTTATTTAGCAGGACAAAAGTTTAGTTTGTTGTTATTATGATTATTTTTTACTTTCTTTTTTCAAAAAGTACTTTTTATAAAAAAGCAAGGGGTTGAAAATTAAGTATTCATATAAATCATAAATCGATAAAAGCTTCGGTAAAAAAAATGTTAAATTATTGAATTTTATTTATATAAAAAGAAGAAGAGAGAAGTAAAAAAAATATGATAATAAACTGTAAAAAAATGAGAATCTTTGAGTTTAATGTTTAATAACTCATGAGTTCATGTTTTTAAAATTATAATATCGAATACTCTGAGTTTTTATTTTTTTATTATTAATTTTTTTTGAAAATTATCATTATATTTTTCCTCTCTCTCTCTCTCCTCTCAAAATTTAAAAAAAATTAATAATAAAAAATAAAAAAATTTATTTGATAATTTATTAAAACTCATGGATCTCGATATTATAATGTAAATTTATGCATTATTAAGCTTTAAATTCAGGAACTTAATTGTAATTTATTTTATTTTAAATTACTAGTACATTAATGAACTTTTCTTTAGTTAATGTTTCATTATATCACCAATTATAGATCTCTATAGTTATAGTTTGTATTTCAATTTTTTATTTTAATGCTGTTGAGATTAAAAGATAAAAAGTTATATTTAGATCAGCTTTTGCTTCTTTACATTATGCTCATTATTTGATTTAATATTATTTTAATATTATATTATATTATTTAGATGTTATGATATTTAAATATTATTTTTTTTTAAAAATTTAAATTTTTTAGAATATTATGTACATATGTTATTAAATTAAATAATTATTTTTTATATAGTATAATAGCATAATGTTAAAATAAAATTTAACTCTTTAAATTATTTTGCATTATTTTTTTTTCTGGTAAAATTCTCGCAAAGTGCAGGGTGGAATCCACGAATAGACAAGTGAAGAAAAATACATTAGAAGAAAGAATAAGTATTGCTCTCTTACAAAAAGCTTTATACAAATAAATAAATAAATTATTATTTCAAAAAGTCAATTATTTATATATTAAAAAATTCTTGTATGTTCATTGTAATTTAATACTTTTGAAAACTAAATTCTCTGCATTTCAGGGGGATAAAGGTGAAATTTATTGAATCACACACTATTTCTTTAATTCATATAAATTATAGTTCGATAAAAATTTTAGTAAGAAAAATTAAATTATTAAATTTTATCTATTTAAAAAGAAGAAGAGAGAAGTCAAAAAAATATGATAATAAACTATAAAAAATAATTTTATATATTTAGAATTAAATAAAAATTTGTTATATAATAAAATATAATAAAAAATAAAAATTTATGCAATTAATTTTATTTAGCAGGAGAAAAGTTTAGTTTGTTGTTATTATGATTATTTTTGTACTTCCTTCTTTCAAAAAGTACTTTTTATAAAAAAGTAAGGGGTTCAAAATATATATATATATATATATATATGTATATATATCTTTTTTCTTTCAAAAAGTAACTTTTATAAAAGAGCGAGGGGTTGAAAATTAAGTAGAAAAGAAGGCATCTTCCCTATATATATATAAAGTAATGGGATGATTCCTTAGTGAATTAAAGCATTATCTAGTTGATAAGAATATATCATTCATTGAGAAAGGTATTGGTCTACTGAATAATGCTTTCACATGAAGTGAACTTACTTGAGTTATGACTTCTTTGATCTATTCCTTCCACAATGAATATATATATAAAGTAATGGGATGATGTCTTAGTGAGTTAAAGCATTATCTAGTTAATAAGAATATATCATTCATTGAGAAAGACATTGGTCTATTGAATAATGCTTTCATATTTAGTGAACTTACTTGAGTTATGACTTCTTTGATCTATTCCTTCCACAGTAATGGGATGATGCCTTAGTGAATTAAAGCATTATCTAGTTAATAAGAATATATCATTCATTCATTGGTCTATTGAATAATGCTTTTATATGCAATGAACTTACTTGAGTTATGACTTCTTTGATCTATTCCTTCCATAGTGGATATATATATATATATATATATATATATATAAAGTAACGGGATGATGCCTTAGTGAATTAAAGTATTATCTAGTTAATAAGAATATACCATTCATTGAGAAAGTCATTGGTCTATTGAATAATGCTTTCATATGCAGTGAACTTACTTGAGTTATGACTTCTTTGATCTATTCCTTCCACAGTGAAGGAATACTCATTTGTATTAAAAATTAAGTCAATTTAGTTTGGATCTATATGCAATTAAATTTTTCTATTTTCCAAGTTGATAAAGTTGGTCTATTATTCAAAAAATAATAATCAAATTGATTTTTTAGTTTGAGATAACATGTTATAAATATATTCTTTGGTATTAATAAGTGCTCAAATTTTTTCTCTCTCTAATTACTAAATCGAGTTGGATATTTTTTCATTTAAAATATTGATATAGTTTAAAAATTAATCAAATTAGTCTAATAATTAGAAAAAAATATTATTTATTAGATTAATATATTAATATTAATGAATTTATTTGCATATTATCTGAACCTAGTGAAGTAATTTGATAAATTTAAAAACTAGAAGAACTTTATTACACGTAAGCTTAAACCAAAAAGACTACTCTTAAATAAAGTAGATAAAGATGTATTAGGATAACAGGGTCCCACCAGCATTCATAAATTAGTGCTTTTAAAAGAGGGATTCTTTCTTTTTAAAAAAAAAAAAAAAAAGAAAATGTGAAGGGAGATTCCAATAGCATTAAAAGGAATGGATCAGCAGTTCAAATTTGGTAATGTGGATATGCTAGAAAACCAATGTAATCACTGGGGGAATTAACCCCAGTTGTAGAGAGAAAACAAAATATAGTCACGAAAAAGAAGTCCTTATCGAGAAAAGAAACTTAGTCAAAAATTTTGAATTTTTTTACGACAAACTTCAACCACTAAATAGGAGAGCTAGTGCCGACCACTCTTCTAAGATCTCACAGTAATTTGAGGATGGATATTTATACGAGAGCGACATATAAATTCACAGCTGCTAAAAGCAATGTAGTTAGTTGAAATAGAATTTATTTTGATTAGCTATCTTTGTCATTCACTGAAAAGTTAAAAAGATTTTTACCTAAACTCTGTGCCTAGATAGAATTAGGAATTCATTTATTCCTCCTCTTCTTAAATGATAGAGGATTTATAAAGACTAGACCAACTTATTCTAATATTTGTTCTAATATTTGCCGCCAGAGCTCATCATGGATGAAAGATCTTCTAATGTGCATGTCGTAGACTTCTAAATTCACTCTAATAGCGTCTTGCTTAACTCAACATCCGCACGCATGGGTAACCCTTCTCTACCCATTTTATAGCAAAGATAGAGATAGGGCAATAGCTCTTTACATGTGTTCCCTGAAAGTGTCATGCACATTGCTATCTTGATATAACTACTCTTACATAACAGTTTTAGTAGTTGGCTTGACCTGATCATTCTCTCTCAATCATCTTATATTCACTGACCATTTACATATATATGGTCTAATCCCTTAAATAAATGTCATCTCATTAAATATGTTAAAATACAACTTCTTAGTTTATGAATCACTCCTTGAAGATTTGGCTCTAGTCATCAAAATATGCTTTCTTTTAGGCCTTCCTCATAAACTTCATCTATCCTAATTCACAATTTTCTTCTTCAAGGTTTTCAAACTTTATGTACTACATCGGGGTTACAGTTCTATAGTTCAAACTTTGGTCAATGTTTCTCTTTGTTGAGAATTCTTAGTAATTAAAAACTTTAGCGAGTTTCCTTCAATGACAATTTTCTTGAAGAAGATTTTCGATGAGCCTTCTTGATTTTCTCATCCTCATGATAAAGGTGGAATCCCTAACAACACCTCTCAACTTACGTGATGGGTTCCGAGTTTGTTGCAATTGTACATGCTTGGCTTTCATTATTAGCTTTGTCATCATGTCCGGCTGATATTCATTTGCTTTGGTCTTCTTCAACAATATAGTTTTCTTTTCGAGTGTGAGCCTTATTCAGTGAATACAAACTTCAATGTACTTCGATCAAGAGAAAGATCAAATTCTTCTCTAAGCTCTTTATACCACAGTATAAGAAATACTCATCTTATTTGTGTCTCAATTCTTCAAATGACATTTTCATTTACAATATTATTTTACTCTTTTCTAATGCTGTAATTAGTTTAGCCTATATATATTATTAAAAATGCCACATACTTCTATAACTTTGGATTGCCATGTGATAACTCCCCGTATAAATATAATTAGATGTCCTTAAGCCACATTCCTTGATCCCACATTTTTAGGTTACACATTTTGAAGCATCGCTAATCAGTATGAAATTTTTGACATCACCACCTTTTTTTCATCTGTGGAAGGGCTCAATGTGGTGGAAAATCAAAATGTCTTCTTAGAGGAGTGGCTAGAGAATTTTCTTAACGTATGATTTCTATAACTAAAGTTTTTTCCCGTTCTAGTTCCTGTAAATCTTCATGTCTACAACTATTGAGCAAAATCCTTTATGTAAAAAACTTTGCTAAGCTCAACCTTTAACTTTATATAATCTCTAATTTGATGTTTCTTTCGACAATTTGATGTACAATTAATATATTGTTGCTAAGCTCAACCTTCATATATTGTTGATGTACAATAATCTCTTAAAGTATTCACCTTCATTATTTTTGATGAAAATAAAGTGATCGAGGTGATTTGTTGGTAACCATGTTTAACTATAAAGTGTCGAACTTTTTGAACTATTACTATGAGTCGTATAAATTTTTCTTTAATTAATAGACATAATACTTGCTCTTTACATTTTACCTTGAAGCTTTTAGTTGCATCATGTATATCTCCTTTTCATACCTAGATGTCAAGATGTTCGACTTCCAAGTCAAGGTTTGTAGCTAGACCAAAGATAGTGCAGAACAATGCCATCTTCACCACTTATGTGAAGATATCCTTACATTACGTCGATTAGTTGCTTCTGTTCGAAGCTTTTTGCGAAAAGTCTTGTCACCTTGGTTATGAATTCTGCCTATATCTTGAACACCCACTTAGCTCTTAACCAACTCGTCGATGTTGTTCTTATATAAGGAGTTTTTCCCTTTCTACTTAGCATTTCTTCATTATTGGTCAATGTTTTTGCCCATGAATGCTTTTTGATTCTTTTAGGTTCACCTGCTTTGAATAGAGTTATAAAATCATTAATGGAAAACCTCTTTGAAGGGGACTCCTTGCTGCTTCACCTTCGGGCATCATCCAAATAGCATCCTTGAAAAATGTCCTCATTTTTGTCTTTCTTGTTCCCTCTTTTAATGATTTCTTCTTCTTTGATGCTATGGTAATTAATTTCTGACCCCTCCAACAGCTAAAGCAGCTCATCATCTTCTTCTCTGATGATGAATACATAGGTTTGTACCTTATTCCTTTTCTAGCTCCTTGATATCTTTAAGAGTTAGATCTTAGAAGAAGAACATGCCATGGCTTCGGATGATGTTCTTCTGTCAGTCCCATGATTTATACCCAAATTCATCCTGTCCATGCAAAGGAAGACACACTCGTTTGCTTCAGTATTTAACTTATCCTTTCCTCTTTTCACACAGATAATGGCTTAAAAGCACTTGAATATTGGGAGTTATCCTTTGAAGAAACTTTCTTGCCTCTCCAAATAACTACCTGTTGGATCTTAATTTGTACCCAGAGGTCTTTCGATTCTTGGCGCTACTAACTATTCCAAAAGCTTAAGCTAAAATTATCCATGCCTCTGACTTCATATCTCTATGGGTTCTTGAAGCACAACATAAAGTACTCCATCAAAGAACATGCATGACAAATCTTTTGAGATAGGTATAAGTTGCAGTACTGAACCTAAGTACCCAAACCAACTTGATATTAAGGATGTTAATGATCTGATCTCAAGCTAATCCGATCTCGTATCATAATTGAATTGAAGGTTTTTGTTTCGATCTGAAGAATTAATGAACAAGAAGAGTTTCATCCAATCTCGTTCTCATTTGTTATCAAATTCAAGCTAGCTTGATTTGAGCCAAAAATTAATTTGACTTTCAATTAATTTTTAATTGTTTATCCAAATTTATGTATAAATGTATTAATTGTTCATTCAATCGGTTTAATTTATGATCATTCGTCCTGATTTAATATTTAAAAATAAAAAAAATAATCTATAATAAATATGAATTGAATAAAGTTTACAAAGGAATGAAGCCTTTCATTAGATTATTTCAAAAAATTAATATAATAAATTCAATTATACGTACACACACATATATATATATATATATATATAATATTTTTAATTTTTTTAATCGATTCGATTTTGAATCGTCTCGATTTGATTCTATGTTGTCTCAAGGTTGAATTAATGATAAAAATATCAAGGCATAAAAATGAATCATTTAAATTAAGTCGAGTTCGATTTAATCTAAAATTAAATTTTCAAGTGATTTTCAATATTCGAGCGAAAGCAACAGCCTTAATCACATGATATACCCTTTTCTAAGCAATTTTAGGCAATGGAAAGTTTTCAGAAGCTTCCTATTTAAGCAATGGCCCAAGCTCCCCCTCCTTCTCAAGCCAGCACTTCTCTCTAGTTAGCTAGCTGAGCTTTCTTCAAGCTCACACACACAGGCCCTGCTGCCTGCCAGTAGCCGAAAAATGTCCGGCGAGAGCTCGATGCTTCCCGCCGCAGTGGGAGACGTTCTAGGTCCCTTTAACATCTCCACCAGGTTGAGGGCTTCCTTCAACAACAAGCCTGTCTTCAATGGCTGCGATCTCAGGCCTTCTGCAATCGTTCATCGTCCCAGAGTTGACGTTGGAGGAGATGATCTTCGTGTTCTTTACACCCTCGTAATCTCCTCATTAATTATTTCCATACTAAATTCATATATATATATATATATATTATGATTTGATAAATTTTATATGCATGGCTTGCATGCAGGTAATGGTTGATCTAGATGCTCCCAACCCTAGCAATCCATCGTCCAGGGAGTACCTGCACTGGTAAGTACTACATATATTTTTTTTAATATTATATATTAATGATAAAAATTATATTAAAATTATAATATTTGTAATTCTATATATGTATATTATAATTTTATGACATGAGTACGTTGCACATGCATGATAAATAGTATTTTTAAAAAATTTAATTATCATGTATATAAAATAATTATATTTTAGCAGTGTATAATATGTATATATATATATATGTATTTTTTTATGATATATATACATACATATACATTTAAATATGTATGGTATTGTGGCTGATTATGAGTTTTAATTGTGTAAATTAATAGGATGGTGGCAGATATCCCAGCAACGACAGATGCAAGCTTTGGTGAATAATCATATTTAATATATATATGCATTAATTTATATGTAGGTTGTATTTATATAATGGATGCTATTATTGCATCAGAATTCCTTAATTTTGAGATAATTACATACAATATAGTACTGAAATTAATTGATAAAATTATATAGTTTATATGTATTTTAAAAAAATTATGAAAAAAAATTACTTATACATTAATTCTCATTATTAATATTTTTATATTATATATGATTTACACGTTGATAATAGAAGTTTATATATATCTTATTAAGTTGAGTTTTAAGTAGATTATATATTTATATAATTTATAATTCATGAGAACTAAAATTTTAGAATTTAGGGTTTACATTTTAGTTTTAAATTAGTTTACAGTTATAGCATTTAGTGTTTTAAATTTTAAGTTATGATTCTAAGGTTCAGAATTTAAAATATAATAAAATTTTATTAAAAAATATATAATTTTTGACAAATAAAATATAATATATGTAATTGCTAGAAATGTTTAAGAGAGAGAAACGTATGGTGCAAGGATGCAAGAAAAGTGTACAATAACAATGATAACAATAGTAAAGATTTTTTTTTTATATTGACAGCAAGGAAAACTTTAGGTGGCCAGGGTCAACTATATAAAATATTTTTTATTTTAATTTTACTATATCAAATAATAAATTTTTACTTATATATAATATATAAGATACTAATTTTTTGATAATTTTTGTGATACATGCCTTGTATTATTTTAATGTTAAATATTTGTACACGTTTAACTCTTTTTTTTTGCTAAAATTATAACTAGCTGCAATAATTATAAAAGTCATTTGCAAAATAGCGAAAAAATTTTACAGCAGTTGCTTCTTTTTAAGTATGCATAGATCGATATAGCTAACAAGAGTGCTGTATCACGGTGAATTTTAGTGTTCGTGTGTACTTGTTGTTTGCTTTTGTGCTATAATTGATAATCTTACCTCATTATTACTAACCTTGTTTTTCTAGTTCTTACAATCATTTATAATTATGTAACTTTTTAATATATATTAATTATCTTATTTGCATATTGAAAATCTAATTACATGTTATGATATATAGCTCAGATGTTATTAATTTGTAACATATTTTAGCTTGGAGTTTTTCACACAATTCAATGTTATAATAATAAAGTGATCATTAGTCTCAAGTTAGTTGAAGTCGGTTAAGTATATGAATTTCTCTTCTACATTAGTCTTATTTAAACACTTTTTTTGATCATAAATAAGTTAAATTAAGGATAAAATTAATATGTTATGTGTATGAATCCAAAGATTGAAGCCTTCTAAAATTAAAAATAACAAAATTTCAAACAGTATGTTTAATTATATATATATGATTAATTGTTGAAACATAGAGATATTGATTGATTATATATATGATTGATTAATATTGATGTTTTTTTTTTATATCCAACATCTAATTACATTATTCATTACAATATTATTCTTATAAATCTAGTAATTAAGTAGTGTGTGGATATTTTTAATTAAGATGAAAAATATTATTAATTTAATTTTAAATTTTAGGTATAGTGTCATACCTATAAGTTATTTTTAATTTAGATTAATGTTAATTTGGGAAATTAACAAACGCCCCTATAATTTATATTACATTTATAAATATTATGTTTGTTAGTTAATATTTCTATCAAATGCATTAATTGGTTAATTTCCTACCAACACAAATTATATTTAGAATGCACTGCCTTCAAATTTGTATATATTGTAATTGAATCCCAGTTTGAAAATTCTTTATAATTAATTATCAACTTAACATCAACTCTGGGTCAAAACTAAATCTTAATTAATTAATTTATTCCAAACAAAAGATTAATTAGCTGAAAATACAGGTTTTAGAAAAACATGCATAAAACGATGATCATGAGGGAGAATCCTCTCCTTTTTTATCTTTGAAACTTAAAAAAAAAAAAAAAAAAAAAACTTAATTTCCTCCCTCCATTCCTTTGGAGAGGAGAATGATGGTGGGAATTTTCCACTTTCAACCAACTGGCACAAATTATTGAAACAAAAGTTGGCAAAAATGGAAAAAGTCACATTCACTTTATATTCCAAATATAGTTCACTTATATTTCAATATATATATATATATATATTATTACTAATTAAGGGTCTGTTTGCTTGTAAGATTAAAGTTAACAAGGTTAAAATTAAACTTGAATAGAGATATTTTTTATTAAAATTAGTTGTGAATAATGTGAAATAAAGTTAGTTATTATGTTGGGATAATTGAAATATGTAATGTAAGATAGTTATTATTTTAGTAATGTGTTTAAGATGTGAAATAAAATTAATTTTTAATATTAAATTTTATGTATAATATGATATGTCTGATTTAAAATAAACTAAGGTAATTTTTAATTACTTTAAAACAAATAGAACCTTAGATATATATTACTCATGTACACTTTTCCTCAAAATTTTATGCATACGAAAAAATGATTAAAATATCAATTAACTATGCATATACACTTATTTTGTAATTCTTTTTAAATACCATATTTATAATTCATGCATTTTTAAATATACCAGAAATAGCAGAAATTAAGGTTGTCATCACTATTATGAATTATATATATAGTACAATAAAATCTTTTACTAAAATATTAAGAAATTTACAGCCAAAATGATCTGAGTACTGATTCATAATTAATGTTACGTATTTTGCACTGAGATGTGAAATAAATTTACAAATTAAATAATAATATAAATACTATCTCTGTTAATTTTGTATTATACGTATTGCGTACCTAACGATACGTAGAGCTTACAATGAAGGTCCCCATGAGCATGAATAATGACACGTGCAGGGAGAGAGATGGTGATGTACGAAAGCCCTCGGCCGATGACCGGAATCCACCGGATAGTGCTCGTGCTTTTCCGGCAGCCTCGTCGGAACTCCATCCCTAAGCCGGAATCTCGCCACAATTTCAGCACCCGGGACTTCGCGGCGGCTCACAATCTCGGCGAGCCCATCGCCGCTGCCTACTTCAACTGCCAACGTGATGCCGGCGCCGGCGGCAGGAGGTTCTTCTCATGAGGCCAATCATATCAATTAAAGAAAAATAAAAAAAATATAATATATATATATATCACCTATTAATGTTTGAATAAAAATTGTAGCATTTCAATTGCTGCATGCTCATAATAATTATCAGCTGAAGTACTTCAATGATATATATGAAGACTTTAATTGCCATAATAACATATATATATATATATATATATATATGTAGCATGACTCTTTATAGGTCATATATATGCACATTATCAAATTAGAAATTGCCTCAAAATATTAATTGGTCAACAATTTTTTTCTTAATAGATAATTAATCGGGTTATTAAATGAGTTGGGTTACTTTCAACCCTGGATATATGATCCATTAAAGAAAAGGGTTCAGCTCAGTTTTATTAAATTTTTTTTTAGTTGTGTTTTATTAATTATGATTGAATCAAAATATGCTATTTGAGATTCTAATTAATCAGATTAATTTGGATAAAATAAAATCATAGTAATGAAATTGGCATACTGGTGCAAGCCATGATGCATTTTTGTGGTACATGGTTCTCATTCTCTGTCCCTTTATCCACTTTAGTATTCTCTTATCTCTCTAATATCTATTATCATATATATATATATATATATTATATAAGTAAATATTATTCAGATTTTTTAAATTTAAAGATAATATTAAGTAGTTTCATAATTTCAATAATATTTCAATAGGGTACTTGAGATTGATAGTTTTTTCATTTAAATCCTTTTTATAAATTCTTACAAAATTTATTTTTAAATTAAAATTTAAAAATATAAAACGATCGAAATATCCTTCCCTTTCCACATTTCTGATTTCTCTGCCGTTGCCTTGCGGCCATCGCTGAAGCGCTCACGGCTGCCGCGCATGGCACCTACGGGCTCGCTCGTCGATTGCACGCAGCCTGTGCGGCGGCCTCTGCATGCGGGAGCGCTGCTCGAGAGCGCGGGGGCCGTGCATGCAGGTCCCCCAACTGTGGCGCACAACTCGCAGGCACGTACGCATGCTATGGGCTCATCGCCGTGCAAGGGCTGGCGCGACGGGCTCTTGCGGGCGGCCCAATGGCGAGTGCCACCTGCGCGCTCGCCTGTGGGAGGCGCGTGCCAGGGACACGTGCTAGCTAGGGACCTGAGCGTCCCTCGCGCTCGCGGGCGGCGTTCCAGTAGAGGACACTGCCCGGGCTGCGTGCGGTCGACGATCCCGCAGGAGCCATGTACGCCAGTCTTGTGCGATCGCAAGTAGGTGCGGCAAAATGAGCCTGCGGGTCGGGTCGAATTTAAATCCGATCCGACCCGAATAATCTTAACTCGAACTCTACTCATTTATTAAATGGATCAAAATTAATGACCCGAACAG
>KZ451903.1:721570-879545 GCA_002786265.1 Apostasia shenzhenica | reverse complement strand
CGAATTTAAATCCGATCCGACCCGAATAATCTTAACTCGAACTCTACTCATTTATTAAATGGATCAAAATTAATGACCCGAACATGACCCCGATTAATAAATGGGTCGTGTTGGCAGGTCGACTTGACCCATTTATAGAATATTTTTTAAATAAATGCTTAATCCGAACCCTACCAGACCTGATTATGTTCAACCTGAACCCGACCCCTTTAATAAACGGGTCAAAATTCATGACCCATATCCAAAATTTACCTGTCGGATTCAGGTGGAGTTCACGGATGGAGTCATATATTGCCACCCCTAATCGCAAGCACATTGACGAGGGCCACAACTGGAAAGATGGGAAAGGAAAGGAGTATTTTGGTCATTTTGTATTTTAAAATTTTAATAACAATTATTATTTCATAAAAATTTATAAAAATACCTTGATTAAAAGAAATTATTGACTTCAAGAACTCTATTTATAGTTTTAAAATTGTGAACCAACTTAATATTACTTTCAAATCTTAAAAATCTTAATAATATTTACCCATATATATATAAATGTATTTTTGTCTTATAAACCAGCAAGTAATATCAAATAATATTATTAATCTTGTATACTATAGTCTTACAAAATTTACTTATCTTTAATTTAAATAATTTTTTTTTTCACATAATATGTTATATATATGCATTTCTTAGCTAGCTAGTTTTATTCATCTGACTTCAATTTTGATCTTAGATAATAAAATCACTCCTTTTTAAAAGAAGTTTCTAGCTTTTGATCATGTTTTAAGTATAGCATTCCTAATAAAATTTTTATCATGATCAAATTCACATTTCATATATTTAACCTTCAATTTATTAGAACAAAAATTTTTAAACTTTAAAATATTCTTCTATATATAACTCAAGTTCATCTGAGCATCATTTATAATTTTATTAATAAAAAGAATCTCATGTAATATATATATATATCAACTAATAGATTTTTTTTTGAACGTGTCAAATTAAAATTTGTAATAGAAAAATTAAAATTAAGCTTTAATTTAATCTAATTGTAATAAAAATCTTAAAATATAACCTCTTTTGTACGAATACAAATTATAGTAACTCCTAATATATGTTAAATTAATTAATGACTTAAACTTAAGTAAAGGAATTATTATACTAAAATATTATTTGTAAGATAAAAAGTTTGTTATGATGTAATTATACATACATTATTCTTGAAAATTAGTGTTAGAATTTGATTTATTTTGTTAATAAAAATTTTAGAAGCTATTTCAGCAATAGTACTATTTTAATATTCAGCATGTAGGTCTGGCGAATACTAACATGAAATAATAAATTTGATTAACTGAATACGTAAAAGATTTTAATTTCTTTATAATTTTAAAGATATGAAACAATAGCTGAGGATAACTATACATTGTCGCCGACATTACTGAGAGGTGCGGATAACCAAATATCATGTTCGAGATTAGAAACCTGCAAAAGTAAAACATGATCAGCCAAATGTTGCGACCGATGAATGGAACATCGTACACGATGAAAAGTAAAGTGACCTTCACCTGCCACATTATACAATTGAGATTAAACGCTAAATTTAAGAGTTAATAATAGAAAAAATAATCATTTAGTTTAATGATATCTATAAATAACTTTTTATAAAATTATAAAATTAATAATAAAAAAATAACACTAGATATTATAATATTTAAATTACATGATATAAAATTAAAATAACAATAAATTAAATATCTTTTAAATAATATGTAAATTTTTTCTTATTTAATATGAATATTTTTTGCACGTGTGAATACTTTTTAGTTAGTATAATCATTATTCATGCATAATATGAAATAAAATAATATTTAAAGTAACAAAAAATATTTATATTAAATAAGAAAAATTAATACTCAGTAATACATATATATTATTTTTTCTCTAGGTATAATAATATTTTTTATTCTATTTAAAAATTATGATAAGCTTTTTATCATTAGGAAGAGAATATTATTATTAGAGGATTAATTTTTTAATAAGAAAAAATATTTTATTTTATATATTTAATAAATTTTAATATTTAAAAATGTGTATTATGTGAAATAAATTTAGTTCTAATATTCGTATTTATGTTATATGTAAAATAAAATTAATTTCTATATTTTAAATTTACGTTGAAATAAAAAAATTTGAATTAGATCAGACTATGTAAAGTATTTCTATGATAGCAGAAAAGTGCTCTATCTGAAAAAAAATATTCGTATTAATTAAAAAAAATCTATATTAAATAAAAAATAAATTTTACCGATATTAACGCGCCGTATAGTAGGCTGTGCGCAAATGTGATACATACCGGTGGATTAATTTCACAATTGTAAAGTTTCAGGGACCAGGGAATAACTTCACCCCTCCTTGCTTAATTATTAAGGAAGAAAGGAAGCCGAGCATTTTAATCTCCCCTCCGCGTATTCTCTGGAACAGGGGAGAAGAAACCCCGTTGCCCTTTTTCTCCCTCTTCCAGATTTCAGAGCGGAATCCCCGCTCTCTGCTGTAGATTCCACGAGGACGAGGAACTCCGGATCCGACGAAGAATGTCGTATGCTTACCTTTTCAAATACATCATCATTGGAGATACAGGTAGCCTCATGTTGTCAACGATGTTTATTCATCGTTATTGATGGGTTCATTGAGTTTTGGAGGAAGATTTTTAGTTTCCTTTTGGGAACCGATTTTCCTGAGGACGATTTCTCATTGAGTTTTATCGGTGCGAGGAGATTGGCGCGGGATGCTTGATATTCCTTTCCCCTTTGTGTATTGATGTCTTTTTTTGGGGTCTCAATATGATTTCTTGCTGGCGATTGCATTAATTATATGAGGATTTATGTCGTCTTATTGAGATAACGCTGGCAATTGTATTCAAAAACTTAAAATTTGCTTGATAGCTCCAATTTACTAGATTTACTTGCGACTCAAAATCAAGTTTACTTGAAATAGAACCTATTCATATCGAATACCCTGCATAAATTATGTGTTTAGGGTTTTACAATGTCTATATAAGTTAATGTGTACACTGCTCTTGAAAATGTATTCAGATTGACTTTGTCAGAAATTCTAACAATTTTTGGTTACTCTTTTCAACAACACCCTCCAAAGAAAGAAAAAGGACTTTCAATTTCATATAGTAGAAAAGAGTAAATGCTGCAAGTCCTTTCCTCATAGGATTGTTCTGCTTGAAAATGATGAAGTACAAATAGTTTTATGTGCGGCAGATCAATGTCCATGGTTGGCCTAAGCCAAGCAACTTGCTAGGAATTTATAAACTTAAAAAGTTTTAGGGATTTTCTCGTTCATCACCTAAACCTACTACAACTTAGGTAGCTAATAGAGAAAAAGAGACTAATCTGTTTTGTTCCTGTTCCTCTTCTATATGAGGACTTCAGGAGGATGAACTTCTCAAGGTTGATCTTCATCACTAGTAGTGGATCTTCTGGATGATCTATTTATAACTCTCTTCAAAGTGGCTAGAACTCGGAGTCATCTTCATTCTCCTAAGCTTCCCCTTTAATAGAGGGATAGTAGGGCGAGTGTTGCTTATCTAGGTGGATGGGAATGCCCCCTACATGTCGCTGTTTTGATGTGGCCACTCTCACATAACGGCCTAGAAGGAGGCTTACGTGGTCACTAGTCTATAATTGTATCCCAATTCCTTGGGTATTCCAGAAACACATTGCTTTTAGGGTTAGATTTCTCTTCCAGAATTACTTTTTCCTATAAGGTTGTACTTCGACCAACCTTATTGAGATCATTTTTCTTTGACAACAGTTCTTTGATTCTCATATCTAATTAGAATTTTGACAAGCCTCCATTTCTTGACTCTTTGGTGTTCTATGGATCACTTTCTCTTAGAAATTTCTTTAAGGATCACATTTTTGAGATGCTTCTTCAATAAGCCTTTTCATATTATTTGTCTTCCTCCTCACAAGAAGGAATGTTCCTAATTTATGAGAGATTCCAACCAGCTACTTCCCTACAGACATTTTAGTTGGGCTTAGTTGTTGACTTGGTGAGTATTTCTGAAATTTTTTCATGTACATACTCCTTTTGGAGCAGTAAAGGTTTTTTCTCAACCTCCTTTATTTGATATCGTAGCTCTTTGTGTGATGCACATCAAAAATGCAAATAATGTTTAAATTTTAATATTGTTAAATTTAGTTAACAAATTATTGTGATTAAGCGCACATTATTTTTAATTTTTTTATATGAAAAATAAGAAATTAAATATTGCAAGTTAAGATATTCTGAAATAATAATTAAATGGGATCATCGATAAATTAACATTTACTAATTAGGGCTTCCTGATTTAAAATGAACAGATCAAATCTAAATTTTTGAATTTAAAATAAATTTCTCACAAAATTAATACTAATAGTAATTTTTTCTTAAAAGAAATTTCTAATCACTCAAGTTTGGGCCAAATGAATAATCAATTTGAGCATCCAATTTTTGTTGATGTTGAATATATTAAATTTGGAAGGAAATTATTCCTTAATCAAAATTAAAGACAAGAATATGCAATTAATTCTGTGAATTGGTCCAAACAAGTGTTGCTGGCGGAGGTGAGCACAGCCACATAGTACGGGTGATACGAGTGGGACAAGTTCTATTTGGTGATCATGTGAGCATGTCATGGCTGTGTGCATGGATGAGGCTATGCCAGACAGAGTCGAGAGTTGAGCGGTATCAGCTTGAGAGTTTCGTGTGGCATGTGGTAGTGCTAGTGGGGTGACACTAGCACCCCACTAGCACTACCACAAGCGTTTCATTGCACGCTTGGCAGGAGGGAGACACTATCCATTGGAGGGTAAAGTGAACACATGTAATGTGGTGATTGATAGGGTAGGAAGTCATTGCAGTGTTGCAGAGGTGGAGTAGAGTGGTGGTAGGATGCTAACGAGATTAGTGCTTATGTTGAGAATATTGTGAAGCAAATGAGTGTGTCAACAAAGTTAGCGTGAGAGGAAGACGATAGTGAGGCAAAAGAAGGGCGTAGGACTGGAAGCTAGTTAGGAGGGAAGAGATTTTTTTCCAATCAAAAAGATAATTAGGCTATTTTAAGATTTTCACATAAGGCAACTCTCACATTTTTTTTCACCAGAATATTGACCCATGAACTTGGATTTAGGCTTTACTCAAAACTCAAAATTTTATTTCATTATTATCATTCTTTGCAATAGCAATATTAACTTATGTAAGCTTCATTACAATTTGAAATTTAAAACTACAAAATAAAGATAAATTATGAAATACTAAATAAATCTAGCACAAAAAGATAAGATCTGCATGAAATCTCTATGATCTTTAATCATGCCTATATCTTCAATCTTCCCAACAATTCCAAATTCAATTCTTCAATCAGTCAAGTAAATCTGAAGTCAAATCAATTTGCCTTGGCCCAATATGGAAATCGGCAATCAAATAGAATTGGCTCGTTTTTGAATCTCCAATCAATGTCAGATAACTTATGGAAGGAACCACAAGTTTGTCATCAGGTGTCCCACCAGTGCGCTTGGACCTGGTGTGGAAACTTGGATTTTTGTCCAAACGGAGGGCATTTTGGCTATCATAATAAGGCGGATAGACTTCTTGATTGTGATCCTATTCGTTGAGAAACCCATTCATTTACAATAGTTTCATGCAACCTTTAATCCCAACAACATACTTAGGTTCTGTCATCAATATGGCCACAAACTTCTATAGGGTGGGTTGCCCGGCAACAGCCTCTTCTGTGAACTTGATCAAATAGCTTGAAGTGAACTTTCGAGAATCCAAGTCTCTAGCTAGATTTGTATCAGCATTGTCGATTAATGTCAACTCCTCACTTTCAATACACATTGTACGCATGTGCTTTTGGTTAGCATATGATCCACTTCATTGTCACCTAATATTCCTTGTTTGGATTTGAGAGGAACCAATGAAAATTCTTACAACATGTGCAAGACTGCTTTCGTGCAAACCATTTCACACATCGGGCTGCCAATTGAAAAGTAATAAGGGATGTACAACATTTCTTCTTTTTCAAATTAAAACTGTTTAAATGGTAGTTGAAAATGACCAGTGCATTCACCTTGTCCATGTTGAACCTTTACATCAGTTTCCTAACATAACTTTTTGAGACAACCACAACATTTTTGTTCTACTATGTCTCTTAATTATCATTCAAAGATCTTGTTTTGTAGGACCTACGTCTTTCATGTTAAAATGTTTGCTAAGCTTTGACTTTAGCCTATTAATATTTTTTGGCATATTTGCCAATGGTCAACATACCATCAACATTTTTTCAAAAAGAAAAAAGCCATCAATATATAGAAAGGTAAATGTAGATGCAATGATTTGAGGTGCTTTTTTGGTACTTGTAATAGTCATGAATACAACAAAAATTTTGTACCATTATCGTGGTGTTTGTTTTAGACCTATGAAGTACGAGTACGATACGATGATACCAATATGACGATATGACGAACTTAAAAAAAGTATAATACGAATACGTTAAGATACGACTGTTATATATGTACGTGTATGATGCGTCATATTCTCATGTTTAAGGTATAACTCTATAGTAAATCAGAATAGCTTATGCATCTTGTTGATATAAATTTTAAAAATAAATTTTGAACTTTCTTTAAATTAATAATATTTTTCAATTTTTTTTGATACTACTAAAAACAATATTATGGACAATCCAACTTAAAAAAAATAAAAAATTCTTCAATAACTATTGAATTTAAAAAAATCTTAAATCTGATCTTTCCAACCTGTCACAAATTATCTAAATAAGGTGAGAGATTAAATATATATTAATAGATTTTATTCTACCAATGTATATCTGTGAGAAAGTTGGAGTAATTTCAATTAAAAATAAGCTTAAAGAGAGTCTGATTAGATAGTTTGGACATATAAATTGTAGGCCAATAGAAGATCTAGTAAAAAAAAGTTAAATTATTAGATATTGTCTATGTAAAAAGAGAGAGATGAAAGCCAAAAAAATATGACAAAATTATAAAAATGATATTACATATTTAGTGCTAAATAAAGATTTATTATTTGATAGAGCGTGATGAAATAAAAGATTCATGTAGACAATCCTACTTAGTGGGATAAAGACTTGATTTGTTGTTGTTGTTGTAGATTTTATTCAATTTTAATATAAATTTGACCCATATCAATTAGTTTAATGCAAATGAGATACAATTAGTCATAATACAGTTGCTGTGACTTGAACCCAAATATATTGATCTAATCAAAGTAGATGCATGCTTTTATTTTTTCGAGTATTTAATAGAAAAAACAGCAATATTACTAACATTTGTAAGATCACAAAAAAAGGTCAGTTAAAGTAGATAATACAGTTGCTTATAGGTACCAAATCCTTTTATACTACTGAAATACTAGTATACACGAAGCTCTTTGTGATCCCAATTGCGTGAGCTCAGTGTATTGCTCTTCTAATTTTAACATTTGATTCTATGTTAATATAAAAAAAACACTTGATTCTATGTATAAGTTGTATTTTATGTATAAGATATATATATTTTTAATTTATTATCGTGTAGGCTGGATCTATTATTCTAATATTTTTCTCTGATTAGAAGTATCGGATAATTATCAAATAAGTATTGAATTTATTAAAAATAAAAATAAAAATAAAAATTAATACGTCACGTGGCGTATTAGATATGTATCGACAGAGTATCGGTATCTGATATGGATACAATATTGATACATTACACTTAGTGTTTTATAGTTTTAGACAGTACAAGCTTTTCTTCAGACAATAAACTGGATGCTCTTTCTCTTCTTTCGTGAAGCCTTTAGGTTATTCCATAGAGATGTCCTATTCTCCGTAAAAGAAAGTCATCTTCACATCTAATTGTTGTGACTTTAAGATCTTGGTTAGTAGCTAGAGCAAGTGCAACATCGATTGATGTCATCTGTATGATTAGGGGAAAATTTTCTTCAAAGTTAATCTTAGGCTTCTATTTGAAACACTTTGTGACTAGTCTAGCTATGTATCTTAGTTGTAGATTCTCCATTTTTAGCTTGATTCCTACTTTTTCGTTAAGGACTTTCTTTTTTTAGGCACCTTGACCAGTTCATAAGTTTGATTTTTGCGTAGGGATGTCATCTCCTTCATTGTATTTCGCCATTAGTCGACTTCCTTGCCCTCTAGAGCTTCTTCGATGCACTCTGGCTCTCTTGCATTGATTAACGCAATATATTCATCAGGGTGAACTTTGCCAAAAAAACGCCGCACTCTTAGGCGCTGACTATAGCCAAAATAGCCTCAAACTATTTGTTAATTTTTTTTTTCGTCCTCAATACATAAACTTTAATATAAAAATTTTACTTTATAACATATTCTATATAATTTTTAGGGCATGTTTGGCATGAACCAAAAAATGGACAAAAAAATAAAATAATAATATTTAAAATTTATTATAAATTTTAATAACTTTATTTCATATCCAACACAAATTCCAACCTTAAGAATCAATTTTATTTCACATCCAACACAAATTTCACTCTTAAAATCAATTTTATTTCACATCCTACACACCTCCCAATATTAAAATAAATTTCTTTCCCATCAACTCTATAAAATAAAATATTTTCTCTTTCCTTACCCAAATTTATTCTCCAATCAAACAAGCCCTTAATACGTTATATTTATTTTTTTATTATTATTCTTTTAATAAAATAGTTGGAGGCCATTTTGGCCATGGGTCTTCAACCAAATAAGGCCTTAAATATTTTCTTGGTTTTTCAACATATGGGAATTAGAGAACTCGGGAGACCAAATTATAATTTTTATGACCTAAAACTAAGTCTAAGAGAAATTAGGAGATCAAACTGTAATGTCATTATAAGAAGTTAGGATTTAAGATGGATTGAGAGAAGCTAGAATACTAAAATTGTATATTTTCTAGTTATTTCCTTGGACCTAAGAAATTAAAGAATTAGAACCTAAGATCTAGCTTAGGAAATATGAGACGATCAAATTATAATTTTTTAGGAATTAAAACTAGGTATGAGAAATCATGGAGCCAAATTACGATTATTATTATAAGGAATTAGGGCCTAAGATGAAGACTAACAAAAATAGGATAACTAAATTGTAATATTTGAGAACCTATGGTCAATACTAAAGAAAATTGAAGGACCAATTTATAATTTTCACTATAAGAATTACAATGTATGACTAAATTTAAGAGAAATTGAGAGATCAAATTGTAATTTTTAAAACCTAAGACTAAGTCTGGCCAAATTATAATTATTTAGAACTCAAGACCAATACTAAGGAAATTGAGGGACCAATTTAGAATTTTTATTAGATGGAGTTAGGACTTGAAACTAAGATTAAGAGAAATGAGAAAATGACGTTATAATTTGTTAAGACCTAAGAAATTAAGGTATTAGGATTTAGATCAACCTTAGGTGAACTCGGAGATCAAATTGTAATTTTTACGACCTAAAATTAAGTCTAAGAGAAATTAGGGAACTAAATTATAATTTTTAGTATTGTTTTAAGACCTAAGAAATTAGGACCTAGAATTAATCATAAGTGAGCTTAAAGACCAAATTGTAACTTTTAGGACCTAAAGTCCAGGTCTAAGAGAAACCAAGGGGCTAAATTATAATTATTGTTGTAAGAAATTAAGGCTTAAGATAAAATCTGCATAAAATCAGGAAACTAAATTATAATTTCTTAAGACCTAAAACGAAGTATCAGAGAAATCAGCGACCAAACTACAATTTTTATTGTAAGAAATTAGGAGCTAAGACGAAATCTAAGAAAAACTTGGGGACCAAATTGTAATTTTTGAAAACTTAAGACCAACATTAAAAGGAATCGGGAGACCAACTTATAATTTTTGATTATTCGAGGTAGATGACATCTATGATTTCTTGATCAGAAAAAGAACAAAAGAAGTTGGGGACCAAATTTTAAATTTTTAGGGTCTTAGACCAAATTAAGAAAATCAAGGGATTAATTTACAATTATCGTTATAATGAATTAGAGCTTAAAACTAAGACTTTAGAGAAATTGGGAGTTAAAAACTAAGACTTTAGAGAAATTGGAAACCAAATTATATTTTCTTAGAATCTAAGAGCAAGCTTAAAAAAATTAGAAGATGAAATTACAATTTGCTTTGTAAAGAATGAAAATCTAAAAAATCATAAAACTAAATTGCAATTTTCACAAAAGTACAAAATATTTAGACATTGAGACATGGTATGCGGCGGGGAGTGGGTGGAGGTAGCATAATATTTACTGGGCAAGTGGATCATGCATGGAAGAGCTTATTCTCTCTCATGCCCAAAGAATTTATTTCACAGAGAACAAGACAATTTTTTTTACCCTCATATGGGACAAAAAGTTTTTACCTGCTCAAGTTCAATTTTTATAGATAGTATGGATAGATATAGATAAGGTGTTTGGTGTGTGACCTGGCTTGATTATTAGCAGGCATGTTTGGCTAAATAGTAAGCCTCCAAAGGCATGTCATGGATCCTGACCCCACCACAACTGTTGCACAGTTCTAATCAACTTGATTTCGAATAAATTTTAATCCACTTGAACTAAAGTAGATTTGAAATTAAAATCTTTTGCTATTATGGTGTGGTCAACTTTTTAAAACTGATCTCCTTGTCAGCTCAAATCGGGGAGATTTAGAGATGAACAAATTTTGTTTTATTTCCTTCAGGCCTTGGATTGTAGGCTTTTCCAATTATATGTCCTTAGGCTTCAGTACTAGTCATGCTCATCCATATGCTGCATCTCAGGAGTTTTCATGAAATGATAAAATTTTGGAAAATTTTGGTTCCAATTTGTTTTTGAGCTGATAAAATTTTGGTTGCTTTTTTCATGAATAGTTTGTTTTGTTTTCTATTTTTTTTAAGATTTTATTTTGAATTTATTTATAAAAAAATTCTGTTTTCTATTCTCAGGAGTCGGAAAATCATGTCTGCTATTGCAATTCACTGACAAGAGGTTTCAACCTGTTCACGACCTGACAATTGGTGTTGAGTTTGGGGCAAGGATGATTACAATAGATAATAAGCCTATAAAATTGCAAATATGGGACACGGTTTGTTATTTTTTTCTTAATATTTGATTGATTAATTTGTTTTATGATGATTTTTTTTCACTTATTGTGAAACCAATGACGTTTGATGCCATGGTAAATTTTACAAGAGCTAAGCTGTGAAGTGTGCTTCTCATGCTTTCCAGTCTTTCTAGATTTTTTTACATAATGTTTTAAAACCTTGGGAGGACTTGGAAGATAAAGGGATAGACTAAAGATATCTTTGTGAGAAGTTATACAACAAAATTTTGTAAGTTACATTTAGCACTACATTTTGCATTGGACAGGAATTATTAATGAGAAAGATTTGAAAAATTGAGCTCCAATATTTGAGTTAAGGTTATTAATGGTAATGATGATGTTTCAAACAGTTAATAAGAAATCAGGAAAGATTGTTTTCCGGTTTCAATGGTCTTTGAAGATGAACTTGTACTTTGAAGGTTTATAATTTATTGCAGAGTTTGGTTGTCTGTTAATCAATCTGACTACTACTAAATGTCAACAACCATGGTGGCAAATAATTAAAATGATGAGAAAGATTGCAGGCATGAATGTTTAATTTGTTTTGACGGAAGCTCTGTATAAATTATTGAACCAATGCTATGATGAGTGTAATGCTGTGTTGTTTTTGTTAACTTTTTTGGCTTTTTTAAGTTAGTTGCATGTCACATGGTTTGTACTTGTTTAAATTTCAGAGATTTCTTGATCATATATTGACTTCCATTGTGGTTGTTCAATTTGGAAACTATATGATGCTGTATTGAAATTGGTTAACCAGTTTAATGCAATGGAGTTTATGTAGAAGAACTGGAACATGATACTTTTTTATGTTTGAATATGCTGTTACATAGGAGGTTTTGTTGACAGAGAAAACTGAGGGGGTTTGAGTCCGGAGAAGATGGAAGGCTTTGAGTCAATGGAGACCCACTCACAGTGTAAGTCCCTATGAAAAAGGAAAGAAAAAGGAACATGGAACAAAGCAAAGTAAGCTAAATAGATGGACCAAGTAGATTTACATGCTTCGTGGAAATCCACTTATGTCCATGGGATGAGCTAAGGAAAATTTTAGTAGTATGAGGAATTGAAACACTAGAGGCGGCTTACAGAGAATGTCACTGTTAAAGAAGAATACAAAGGTCAAAGATTGAAAAATGGAGCTCTGATGGAGAAGCCCTTCAACTTTTCTGCTATGTTCTAGGTAGAAGGCACAAAGGAGAATGAAGAACATATGAAAATTCAAATGATCACCTAGATGTAGAGGTTAAACCTCTTATTGTTGTTGCGTCTCATTTAGCTTCTCACTAAAGTATGCTACAAGATGTCCTTCTTGGCTCAACACTCCTCCGACGCGTACACCGACAGTGTCATAGGTTTCCTTGAAAATCTTTATAATGTCGGGAAGTTCTACATAAGGGCTTCAGTTAATCGTGTCTTAATCTCTAAAAAGCTTGATTAGCAGTTGGTGTCTACTAAAACTCTTTTTTTTTTAAACAATCAGTGAGGGGAGTAGTAATCGAGCTAAAGCCTCAAATGAACCGACGATAGAATGTTGCTAACTCGTGCAATATGCAAATATCATGGATATTCTTTAGCATCGGCCATTCCTAAATGGTAGTAATATTAGAGGGGTCAACAGAAACACTCACCTGACGCGATGAAGCCTAGAAATACAACATTTTTATCATAAAATGACATTTCTTCATATTCACATAATGTTTTTTGCATTGCAGGACAACAAAAACTTCATAGAGATAATTTTGGTGCTCACTATTAGGTCAATTATAGATCAAAATGTTATCAAAATTCACAACAATGAAGACACTTATGTAAGGCTGTAGCCCAGCCAGCCGCCGAGCCCGCCCGCCTGCGCGCGCCGCGCCCGCCCGCCTGCCCGCACGCGCCCACCTGCCCGCACCTGCCCACAAGAGCCTGCCTGCCGCGCGCCCGCCTGCCCGCTCGTGCCTGCCCGCGCGTGTACGCGCGCGTCGTTTAGTAAATTCTCTTCTGAACGCAACTAAACTGATTATTTGATTTCAACAAAAATTATTCGCTTGATTTGAATTATTTATTTGGCTCTAATTGTGTGACCTGATATTTCTTGTGTGTCAATTACTGTTGAATTTAACTGTGAGACGTTTGTCCTAAATTCCTGAATCTCGGATCTGATTTATTGAATTTAAATTGACGCCCTAATCTAAATTGATAAATTCTTATTTATCATACGATCCAATTTAATTTTAATTTTAAAATATCTTAATTTGCGGGATTCAAAAATCTTATTTATCATATAATTTATCTAGAAAATATTTTTCTCTTAATTAAAATAATTTGCCACTCAATTTTGCTAAATATAAAATATTATTTGCAATTTTCTTTTTTCCGTCCGCATCAACTTGCGTTATCATCTTCATGAAAGTGTTGGGCACATAGGAGAGACCAAAAGGCATGCCAAGCTATTTATAGAGACCATCCTTGTTTTCTTGAATCAGATCGACCTTGACTTGGATCCAAATCCATTTAAATTCGGGTCAATTCACATCTTGGATCGGATTAGCTTTGACCTAGATGTGACTTGGGTCAGATCCAGGTTGAATCAGAACCTAGGTTGGCTCGGGACTAGTACTTTGCATAAGTACACACAAACTTTAATATATACAGTCTCAATTTATTTCAGAGTAAATAGTTAATTAATTATTATTATTTAAATAGTTGAATATTTATTCATTTCTTTTTCAAAATGTTTTCCAACTTTTGAATTATTGATGAAGGGTGTGGGGAAATAAGGTTTCTTAGCAAGAATAGTGTAGCATAGTAGTTGCAATAATTTATTAATTTTGAGATGAGGAAAGAGTAGTTCTTATACTATGGAAATAGATCTCATTTTATTCTAGAGAGACTTAAGGAAGCACACATAAATGTGGATGATTTTTCGACAAAATTAAGTTATCTATGGTGACTTGATCAGGTCGGATCATGGTTGATTCATGTGTCCACAAAAAAGTAATAGATCAAGTTAGATTTTGGACTGTGTAAATGATAAATAAAATATATCCATTTCATTATGTTTTCGGGTAAAATTTTGGATTAGGTTGGGTCAAAATTTGACTCCTTTACAAGCTTAGTTGTACTATCAATGGGGAGTTGTGTATGTTGATTATCAACAGGTTAGTTGTGAGAATATCATCTCTGCAAAAGTAGTGGGGAAGTTGGGACTGATTCCTGAGAAGCATTTAAAGCCGTAAAAGTTGACATAGCTAATTAAGGGGTAAGAGATGATGGTTAATCGATATTGTTTAGTCTCTTTGTCCATCGGGCAAAAATATTTTAATGAGGCGTGCTGTGATGTGGTAGTCATGGATGCATGTCATCTTGTTGGGTAGGCCATAACACAATGATAGAAGTGCATGGTATGATGTTAGTAAGAACATCTATACCTTATGGAAAGATAAGATGTTAATTAATCATACTGGCAGCTATGATGGAGGGGATGTCCCTAAACCTAAGTTAAAGAAGGTTGAGAAGTCTATTAATTTGCTTACGATCTAGAGGTTTACCAATGAGGCACTAGATAATGGAGTTCTTACTGTCTTAGAGAATGGAGCTGCAATGAACAAAGCATCCCAGAAGAAGCCCCATGCATTTATTAAGGAGTTTGGAGTATATTTCTTGATGGCATACCTCCTGAATTACCTAGCCCAATACATTCAGCATCATATTAATATAATTTCAGGAGTGAGTTTGCCCAATAGATTTGCATATAGGATGAGTCTAGCTAAATATATGAAGGGTTGGAGCGGAAGTACATGATTTGAATGACAAAAGGTTCATCAATCACACATGATGTGTAGTACCTGTGCAGTTGATGCCAAAGAAAGAAGAAAGTTGAAGGGTATTTATTAATAGTTGAGCAATTAATAGGATCATTGTTAAATATTGTTCTCCGATTTTGAGGTTGGAAGATTTATTAGGTCAATTAGCAGGAGCAACTATCTTGTCCAAAGCAGTTATCATCAATTGTGGATTCAGTCTGGAGATGAATGGGAAACTACTTTCAAGACTTGGAATGACCTGTATGAGTGGATGATGATGCCTCTTGATTTTACAATTGCTCCTAGCTCTTTCATGAAACTCATGAATCATGGTCTTCAGCACTTCATTGGTAATTTCAAGGTTAGAAGATTTATTAGGTCAGTTGGTAGGAGTATCTTCTCCAAGATTGAGTTGAGTAGTTATCATTGGTTTCAGCTTCAACTTGGAGATGAGTAGGAAACTGCTTTTAGGTCTAGGGATGGCCTATATTAGGGGTGACAACGATCCGAGTTCGAGCCGAGCTGGGCACCTCAAACTTAGCTCGTCTCAATTTGATTCGAATTCAAGCTAGCTCATTTCAATTTCGAGTTGGCTCGAGCCTTAATTGAGCCAACACAAATTCTTCAATAATTGAAATTTTTTTAAAAAAATTACCTCAACTAAGATATAAACTTGGATTAATCATAACCACAAGATCACTTAGAAAGAAATCCTAGATTCCTAACAACAACTAACACAAGTTTATATATAAATAATAAAATAATTATAATAAATAACTGGATCTAAATATTGATTTGAACATGAACAACTATTGATCTTCGAGCCTGAGACTACTTGGAAGCAAATTGAGTTGAGCAATGTAAAGTATAAGGAAGTTGTGCACAAGCGTCCTTGGAGTTGGTGATTAAGTATAGGATATTTTGACTAAGAATCATTTACCAGCGAGTACATCAAGCTTAAAGCAGAAATATTGGTCTATGTGAAGTCCTAAGTAATATCAATGATAATGCATCATAACTAAAGCTTTAAGCCATTTGAGGACCTTTGTTGTGTTTAATGTCAAACATCTAGGCCCCGTTTATTTTGAAGTTAAAAATTAACTTGGTTTAATTTTAATCTGGCGTATCCCATCACACATAAAATTTAATATTAAAAATTAACTTTATTTCACATCCTACGCACAATACTAAAATAATAACTAACTTATATCACATCCCTCACATATCCCAACATAATAATTAACTTTATATCACATCACTTACATATCCCAACATAATAACTAATTTTATTTCACATCATTCACAACTTTCAATAAAAAAATTTCTATCCAAGTTTAATTTTAACCTTGTTAAATTTAATTTTACAAACAAATAGACCCCTACTATCTTTTATAGGACACTTTTTGGATGAAGAAGCAACAAATCTAAAGATGAGTTCTTTATTTGGTTGGGGAGGATGATGTGGACATAAAGCATTGGATGCTTGGACAAAGTTGATCGAACCAAGTCTGGGCTGACTCGATGCAATTGAGATGTTTTGGGCAAGATTCAACACCTGTTCACAAAAATTCATAACTTTTAGTGTCCTTTCTCTCATTTTTAACCCCAAATTTTAGTAATTTTTATTTGTCATATTAATATACTAAATAAACTTGAACCAAACTAGATTTAGAGTTATTAATATAGGTACATGGCGGTGATTAGTGGGGTCTATCTTAGGGTTTGTTATTATTTGAGTTAGAGATTTAATGGTAGTTATTTATTTATAAGGTATTATTGTATAAGCATTGTGGATATTTGTAACAACAATTTTTTGAAATGAATGAAACCTTATTTTTCAAAAAACACTATTTTCACAGTTTTTCTCATCCATGATTTTGAGTTTTGTTATGTGCCTCTTCTCTCTTGAATTTCGTAACGTAGCGAGCTGTGTCACTTTCCCATGTAGTAGTTGGGCTTGGGAGGCTTGTAGTCTTTTAGAAGAGTAGCTGCATGGATAGCATTGTATAGTGGGTCATAGATGTTGATTGCCCCCCATAGTTCAGTAATAGCATTCTCGAGAAGAGAAGATTCTCGTGACAGGGAACTGAGGAACAATGTAAAGGCATAGGTTCATCCAGCGAGAGTGGAGGAAAAGCTTAGTAAATATATTTTAAAAATTGCACTCCCTTGTAATTAAATTGATCTTTAAAAAGGACAGAGCGTTGAAAATTGGAGGCATACCCAGGAAGATACGAGATTGGGTGGCATTGACTGACATGTGCACTAGGTTAGCCGGAGGTTGAGGAAGATAAGCCTTAACCGTCAACGGCTGAGCCGGCAATGGAGGAACCACCTATGTTCGGGGAGTAGGTTAGAAGAAGAGGTCAACTTTCTAAGCTGGGAAGAATTGTTATTGAACTAGAGGTGTTGCTGGGAGAGACTACAGATGCCTTCGGTGCTGGAAATTGGTCAAGGAAAGGCACCGCCCGTGCTCTTATCGTAGAGGCCACACCTTTGTGGAAGGAGGGCTCTACTTGCACCTGAGCTGAAGACCTTGCCTTGCCTGTAGAAAAGGATTTTGGGGTAGAGCCTATGCTCGAGGAGTGATTGGTGAAGCCAATAATCAGTAGATAGGGAGGGGTGACCTCTTGCACATTAATTTTTGCTAGTGACATAAGGGTTAAGAACTTGTGCTTGGCTTAGGAGAAGAGCCTGAGATTGGGTTGTGATGTGGGATGAAAATGTGAATGATATTTAAATTTACAATCAGTAAAATTAATTAATGAATTATTTTAATTAAACTTAAAATATTTTTTGAAATATAAGTATATGATAAATATAAGATTTAAAATTTAGTGAATTAAATTATTTTAAAATTAAAATTAAACCGAATCCACTGATAAATAAGAATTTGACAAATTAGATTGAGGCATCAATTTTAATTCAATAAATTAGATTTATGGTTTTGAAATTAAATAGGTCGCCTCAAACTAAAATTCAAAAGTAATTTAATACTTAAAAATGAATATCAAACCACTCAAATAGAAGTAAATCGATTAATCAGTTCGAACAAATTGATTTTCATTAGATTTGAGTAATCAATAATAAGTTGGATTCAAGCAGAAATTTATATCTTAGTTGGAAATCTAGGTACATTCCTCAGTTGGAAATTTGGGTACCTTCCCACAATTTCCCTAAATTAGATCTTTGGATTCATGGGAGGAGCAAAACCACCGGCTTGGTGAATCGGTTTTATAAGCGGAGAAAAGTCTACGGGAGTAGCGTGTGATTAGCCACGGAGGCATAATTGCCAGCGGGTGTGAAGGCACGTCAGTTGCGCAGGTTAGGCTGGCACTCACAACTTGTTTTGTGGCTCTGTGTCGCATAGGTTGGCTTGGGTGCTCAAGCGCAGTGCTGAACAAGCACGAAGCTGGAGAGATAAATGTGGTTGCACGCAGTTGGCCTCAGCCTGATGAGGCGGTTGCCACAGAATCACATGCCAATGGTGTCAGGTGACGCGGTGGACTATGGAGACGCTTGCAAGCAATTATTGAAATTTTGTGGGTTGTAGTGGAGTAGGGAGGTGTTCATCAACCAGACGGGGCGTACGAGATCCACGACTCAGGTCGAAACGATCACTAGCGATGGCGAAAGGATACAATAGATAATAGCGAGTTAGAGGAAGGTGTATTGTTAAGGTGACTTGGAGGGAATGCTGTGCTGTGGAAGAGTAGAGCAGTGCTTTGACAGGTTAGCGCTGGGAGAAGACAGGTCTTTTGGTGCTGGAGCTGGATAGAAAGGGAAGAGAAAATGATGATTTTTTTACAATAAAAAGGGGATATTAGACTAATTTAAGGATTCTCACTAAGGGTTAGACTTCATCCTTTTCGTTACAAAAAAAAAAATCTTTTATTAGAATATCGACTCCTTAACTCATATCTAGGCTTTGAGAAAACTCATACATCATTTCATTAATTACCACTCCATCACAATGCTTGACGACCTTTTTATATAAAGATCTCATGATGAAATTTAAAAATACAATAATAAATATTGAAAATAAAATGTCAAATAAATCTAAAACAAATGGGAAACTAATTCTATAAGAGTAAAATCAGCTCCAAATACGACGGATCTTCATATTTACCAAATCAATTTTGAATCTTCATCAAATCAAATCTCAATACAACTAATATGGAAATCTCCAATTTGCCTTAATTAATTTAAATTTGACTTTTGATTCAGCAGTGTGATATCGTCATGGCCATCAAATTTAATGCTAATCTATGTTCCTACCACCATCTCTATAATAGCCTTATTGAGATCCACTACCATCCCTCGAAACTTGTCCCGCTATTAGTCATTGGAAGTTGCAATGGTGACATTGGTGGGGTGCTTTGCCACGAGAGGCAAAAGCTTAATCAGAAGGTCCACAGTGGCATTAGCCTCCCGAGATCAAGCAGAAGGAGCGTTACCATGAATTTTGGTCACCATCTCCCCTATCTTATGTGAGGAAACTAATAATGATGGTAAAAACCGTTGAGGTATAGAGTCTAGAGAAGATGGGAGGAGGGTCTTGGTCAATGGAGACCCACACACAATGTAAGGACTTGTGAAAAGAAAGAAAGAAATAATAGGGAAGAAAGCAAAGTGGTGGGGACACAGATCAGCATCAAATTTGATGGCTAGGATTACATTATGTACTGAATCAAAATTTAAATTCAAATTAATTAGAGCTATTAGAGATTTTCATATTAGATCAATTAATCATCGTCATTGACTCCTCTCCGATTCAAATCGCTGGTAAATTCTTTCCCAAACTCCACTAAGCTGATTATTTGACTTCAACATAAATTATTCGCTTGACTTGGATTATTTATTTGGCTCTAATTGTGTGACCCGATATTTCTTTGTGTGTTAATTATTGTTGGATTTTAACTGTGAGACGTCTGTCCTAAATTCCTGAACCTTGGATCTGATTTATTGAATTTAAATTGATGCCCTAATCTAAATTGATAAATTCTTATTTATCATACGATCCAGTTTAATTTTAATTTTAAAATATCTTAATTTACGGGATTCAAAAATCTTATTTATCATATAATTTATCCAGAAAATATTTTTCTCTTAATTAAAATAATTTGCTAATCGATTTTGCTGAATATAAATATAAAATATCATTGGCATCTTTCTCCGTCTCGCATCACAAAGCAAACAACATAGGCAGAGCAACCCAATTTATGTGGTTTGAAAAAGCCATCGTATGTCCATTGTGAAAAGTAATTTGTGAGTTAGTAAAGTCAACAAGTCAAAGTTAGTGAAGTCAACAAATCAGCCAATTTTGTTGACTTTTTTCAGTCAAAAATTTCAGATCTGAATAGTAAAAAAATGTATGACAGCTATTGTTTTGAAAATCTGTCATATTCCATGATAGCTACACCAAACATGTGCCCCCCTTTTCATATTTCTTATGTGTTTCAGCCTCTATATAATGTATGGTTTTATGTAAGTTAAAAGATGAAAATATAGAGAAAAATATCAAAAATCTTTTCTAGCAATCTTCTTCTTCTCTTTTCTCCAACATATGTCCATGACCTGATCTAAGGAAACATTCCACTAGTATGAGGAATGGAATTGGCAAAGGCCAGTTATAGAAAGTTTTGCTGTTATGGAATAATACGGAGGTGGAAGAGATGGAAGACAAAAAAACTAAAGTTACGGGATAGGTCCTCCAACTGTTTTACTATCCTTTAGGAAGATGGTGAGTGCCGCAGAGGAGGATAAAGTCCAGATGAAAATCCAAATGATCCCACTAGTAATAGAGGCGAAACCTCTTATTTGTAGTCGAGGGAAGCATCATTGCACCGAAAAAGTGGTCGACATGTCTCTGGCAAACCATTGGAATATCTGTCGATAGGCTTTAGAGAAGTTGTCATGTGTTCATGATCTTGTGGGGTTGGAGGAATAGGCAAAAGTGACAAGCTAACTACTTTTGGGTGGAATCCCCGCCAAGATTCTTCATGGATACTTTTGAGATGACTAGTTGTTAAAGTATAGAAGATTGCTCAGTTGAACAATTGAAGAGAGTGTAAGCATTTTATAAAATTTTCTCATGGAGAGGCCCAGTACCTGCGGATGGTCAAAGAGGCCTTCCATGAGAATGCTTAATGGAACTTGATGATGTTCGGTTGACTTCAATGTTCTGGGTCAAGATTGGGTTCAACTTGGCTTGACACTAGAATTTTTGACCTCTAAAGAATGAGTTGGATTGACTGGATTGCCACATGAATGTATTGAAATGGTTTAAAAATGCATAAATTGAGATTTTATTCGATACAGAACACGTATGGATAAAAGATTTGAACTATTTACTAGAAAGAATATTAACTCCCCCCTGCCTTCCCCCACCCCTTTATCTAATGCCAAATTAACGACCTAATTATAATTCTATAATTAATAATAATTATTGGAATTTTTTGGATTGAAAATAATAATAAAAAAATAAAGTTGGTAAATGAAGAACAAATAAAGAAATAACTTCACTGACAATTTTTTTGGTTTGAAGAAGACAACCGAGATTTCCAAGTCGCACGACTCTTGAACTAGATCTATATTTATTCTTTTTTTATAAGTTTGATTTTCTTATTTATGTTTTTGATTATTTTTTGTCTATATCATTTTCTCTTCTTCCTCCTTGTCCTTCTCCTCTTCTTTTTTTCCCTTCCTCTTCCACGTTCTACATCTCAAGTGTTCGTCTCATGCCTCGCCCTTGTCCTTTTACATTTGTTGTGACAGCACTTATTCTCACCATTACAGGCAGGCCAAGAATCCTTCAGATCTATTACCAGATCCTACTATAGAGGGGCAGCTGGTGCTCTACTTGTATATGATATTACCCGGTATTTTGATCATTAGTATTGTCTTGTTATTCGAAACTTGTTCTCTAAGGTTTATGAGAATATGCCCATTTTTATCTTTTTGAACTTGTTTTTCAGGAGGGAAACATTTAATCATCTTGCAAGCTGGTTGGAAGATGCTAGGCAACATGCAAATGCTAACATGACAATAATGTTGATAGGTAACAAAAGTGACCTCTCTCATAGAAGAGCTGTAAGCACCGAGGAAGGACAGCAGTTTGCCAAAGAACATGGACTGATCTTCATGGAAGCTTCCGCAAAAACTGCACAAAATGTTGAGGAGGTCAGAACTACATGAAAATTTCTTGTTCAATATATTATGCGACCTGGCTCTTTAGTCTAATATTTGAAACTATCCAGGCATTTATTAACACGGCAGCAACAATCTACAAGAAAATTCAGGATGGTGTGTTCGATGTGTCAAATGAGGTATGATTCAATGTGTAGAATGAGGTATAGATTTTGAGAGATTTGAGAAGGCGTTGTGAAAGAAATAGATAACCTAGCAAGCCTAAAGTAACATGTTTAAAGCTCTCTGAAATTTCTGATAAGCTTGGTTAGCATCTCTTGTAGCACTACGCAAGAATGACTAGGAATAAAAGATTTATCAAGCCAACTTGTTATAGTTGGAATAAGGTTGGTGGTGATTACAATCAGTATCAGTTCAACCAAAAAGATAGTTTTTCTCAAATTATCTTTGGAAAAGAAATGAGAAACTGAACGTAACTTTTGGAGCTGGATTTTTTTGTAAATTTATGAACTCCATGATATTTAAGTACATGCCTCTATAAACTTCCCTATTTCAACATGCTAGCCTTGCAAATTATATACACATTCAAAATGTGCAAAATATTACAAATTTCGTTTAACTGTTGTCAACTTGTTCCTTTAAAATAAAGAATATTTTATTTCTGTCCTTTTGAATGTTGTAATGCATGTAAAGTTCCATGAATGTCCTTGTTTAATTAGGTAATGCAACTCACATTGTATAACGGAAGTGCGTGAAGCCTAAATTTATGTGCTTTGAGTGTGTACAATGAAATTTGTTTGGTAATCTGTATAATTTGTAACTATCTAGACTTGTTTATTGTCGCATTTATTGAGATAGTCAATCTTTACTTGTTTAATTTCAGGAAATATAAATTCATATCAGCTTTTATTATGTCAATGTTCCTTTTTTTTATTCTCAGTCCTACGGCATCAAAGTAGGATATGGTGGAATCCCGGGCCCAGCTGGAGGAAGGGATGGATCGTCATCCCAGGCTGGTGGCTGCTGCAGTTGAACACCTTACATGTATGTCATCAATCCTTGCAGTCAAATATTTTCAAGATATCTCAGTTCAGACATTGATGGCATTCCACTCTCTGACTATTTTTTAATTCAACTTTGTTCCTGGATTCCAATCTTCTGTAAATCTGTTCCTCTGTTTCTCTGAAGCTGATCGATCCCTTCAGCTGTATTCAGTCAATTGTATCTGTTTTGAGAAATTAATTCACTCTCATCTAAATGTTTTGCTTCTGTTGATGAATTTATTGATTTCTGCTGCTTCAAACTTTGCTTCTACATAACTATATGATTATTACATCTTAATTTCATTATTTTTGAAGTAACTGCCAGGCATTTTTCATTATATCTCACCTATCGCATCCAAGTTTGGATACATTATGCTCACAATCTTCGAACATAGGTCTATGATTTGCTATCATGCTTATCATCTTCAAACATGCTACATCTTGCTTCTAATGCTTCGCTGTTTTATTAGCCGGAACCTCTCATCTTCAAGCTTTTGAGAAATGAACCGCTCTTTGTGAGCTCTCTTAGTGGCTTGTCCGTGTAGCGTATGAGGTTGTAAGTCCATGCCCCAGCAATCGTCCCGCTGCTAGGTCCGACAATATACACCCATATCGACTGGTAGCGGTTGGCAATGATTGCCGGTCCGAGGGTCCTTGCTGGGTTCATCGATGCTCCTGATACTGGCCTATATGACCAAACCAACCAAAGATTGCATTCAGAAAATACAGAGACAATTTGGTAATAGTTTAAGCTCGACTTGAATATACTTTTTTTTTTTTTTGGATAAAAAAAATTGGCTGAGATTTTTGCCAAACTGGAGAAAGGATCTACCCTGATATGGCAACATTTAGAAGGATAGTAGCTCCCACAGCTATCCCTGCAAGCTCTCCAATCTGCAATCCATCAAAAGACTTTGATTAGGGGTGTCAATTTGGTTTTGTTTTAAACCAAAATTGACTCAAGAAACAAGTAAACCTGAACTTGATACGATTTTTTTCGACAGATTCCCGACTTGACTTGGTTCAGGTCAACCGATACTCGACCCAAAATATTATCCTAGACTTGTACGTGCCCGTTAATTTTAACCGAGTTTATTGTACAAATGGAAAGTAATGAAAAATAAGTAGTAAATACTAATTTGATAATGAATTATTATAAAATCATCATTTGATTCTCACTTGTTTGGTCTAAACCTGATTTTTTGAGTCCGGTTCGAATCTGATCTAACGTTGAACTAATGAACTCTCGTTCTTCTATATGTGAGTTTGGTCATCAATTGGCCAATCAAAAACTAAAAAAAAAAAAGAGAGATTTAGTTTGGACCAAGGAAATATTGACAACTCTGTGCATATCATATCAAATTTTGTTGCTTTTATAATGTTATAGTACTGATGAATAATTATAATAAAATTATATTATTATATAAATATTTATTAGGATAAATTGACGTCTGCAAATTGATTTCAACTTCTTAAATTTCTAAACGTATCATGTTATGCTCTTTAGAACTTGACTTATGAAGAGATCTCACAGCTCGATTGTCGGTGGCAACACCGGAGATGACAAACATGAGGTAGAAGGAGACAATGAACTCCATAACTAGAGCCTGCACTTCGGAGCCTGCCGGCGTCGTTCCTGCGAAGAGCTCCCTCCCCCCTCCTAAGAGCAGCCGCAGCGTCCCGCTCGCTAGGGTTGCCCCAACCATCTGTGCTCCAACGTAAGCTGGAACCTGAAACATCACGACTCATTCAATTCATGCACGATCAATCAATCTCTTGCTCTCATTTTCTATATAAAATATTTAAGGCCCGTTTGTTTGTAAGGTTATAATAAAAATATTTTTTTATTGAAAGTTGTGAATGATGTGAAATAAAATTAGTTAGTATATTGGGGTATGTGAGGGATGTGATATAAAGTTAGTTATTATATTGAGATATGTGATATAAATTAGTTATTATTTTAGTAATGTGGGTAGGATATAAAAGAAAGTTAATTTTTAATATTAAATTTAATATTTGATGTGATATGTCTAGTTAAAATTAAATCAGGTTAATTTTTAACGGCCAAGCAAACGGGGCTTAATCATAAATATAATTTTAGAGTTGTAACTATCAAGGTCTTGAAGGCCCGTTTCATCACAAATTGGAAGCATTAGTTTTGTAGTTCCGATAATTCAATAGTTTCGATTTTGATAATTTTAATACACGGACTTGCATGAATTTTTGAGTTTTGAGTGAAAAAACAAAGTTTTTAGATACTTTGTCCCGGAAGCATGCATGAGAGTTCGGCTGAACGCGCACGGTGGGCTTCACACTTCACGACAATCGAACGGAGCGGACGGTCTGATTTGATTGAGCCATCTATCAGCGCTGAACCGGAGGGTCCAGTCTGGCACCAGCGAAACCTAGCTGGATGGTTCGGCCAGGCCAACACAATGGCTTTACTTGATAGTCCGGTGTGGCTGGACGGACGGTCCGACCATCCGCTCCTTTTGGTTATCGTGAAGTACGGGCCACTACGGACACATGGCGAGCTGCAATTGGTGAGTGAATCACACCCACACACAATATTAATTCTTCTAGTCTAGCAGCATGACAGACCTGCTTTAGGGAAAACCTCCGGCAGGCGGCGAAGGCGATGGTGACGGCGGGATTAAAGTGGGCGCCGGAGATATGGCCGACGGCGTAGATCATTACAGTTATCGCCAATCCCCACACGGCGCATACGCCGGGGAAGGTGATCACTCCCTTCGTCTTCTTGTCCACCGTGACGGCGCCGCAGCCGGCGAAGATCAGGAAGTAGGTCCCCAAAACTTCTGCAAATATCTGAAAGATATTTTTGACCATGATCAGCATGTGCTGATAATTAGCCAATGCTTAAAATATATATATATATATATATTAATTTTCCCTTTTCATGATTTCAGCATGCAAGATGCATGGGGTTCTGGTGAGAGGAGAGAGCGGTTAGAGAGAGAGAGAGAGAGAGAGAGAGAGAGAGATTGCCTTCTGCAAGAATGGAATCGAGATGTTTAACCCTAATTTAGAGATGCAATTCTTCTGATCTTCTGTGGCATTCCCAAGAGTTCCTTCTTCCATGGATCTCACCTCAGCCATTCTCTCTCTCTCTCTCTGTCTCTCTCTCTCTCTCTCTCTCTCTCTCTTCCCTCTTTCTTCCTCTTGCACCATTGATGTTAATGGTGCTGGCTATTTATAATGATGGGCAAGATCATGCAAGAAAAGTTAAATCAAGAAATATAATTTTTCCACTGCATAATATTTCAGTTTCTCCCAAGCTAGTTTGACCGATCGATGAGTTCTTATTCTCCTAGGAAAGTAACCTTGAATTTCAAAACATCTCAATTTCGAACCACACTACAACAACTAAGCCTTAGTCCCACTAAGTGGGGTGTGAATCCTTTGTTTTCATTGTGCTCTATCAATTACCAAATTTTTATCTAAATTTAAATAACTAAGATCACTCCTTATAGTTTCTTGCCAAGTCTTCTTTGATGTCCATCTTCTTCTTTGTACATGGGTAACATCCAATAGCTCGATTTTTCTAACTGGAGCTTTAATCAGCCTACAATTTATATGTCTAAACTATCAATGCTGATTTTCTCTAAGTTTATCCTCAATTAGTGCAATACCAACTTTCTTTCGGATATACTCATTTCTCATTCTATTCTTTCGTGTATATCCACACATCCACTTTAGCATCCTCATTTTTATAATATTTTATTTTATTTGTATGTTTCCTCTTTGCAGCCCAGCATTCAGCACCATATATCATCGCTAGTACTCTTACTACAGTCTTATAACACTTAAGTTCGAACCACACTACCATTAAAAAATTGTAAGTCGTGATCATATTATATGATTGACATCTCAAACTCGTAAAAAATCAATGAAAAATTTTATTTGCATCGGTTGACGAAAATCATTGTTTCCGTATTTTCTTTAATAGCTGTGAGCTTAATTACTGTTTTGATGAAAATTAGGTCTCCGTTACAGTGCATCATCAACAAATTTCAATTAAAATGATTAATAATTGTTGTGCTTCAAAATTTTAGAGAGAGAAAAAGAGGTAGATAAGGGGAGATCTAGAACATCCCCACTAACCCATTAAGTCAATAACTGTTGCTTCAGAAGAAAAAAGCACTGACGGTTCACACATGAAAACCGACAGGCATCCACTAGATAGAAAGCTGACATGCCCACCGGAAAAATATTTGGGTTCGGAGAGCTCGCCACGTCACTATTTCATACACCAATTAAATGACGACAGCTGGCAACGGGCGGCCCACTGCAGTTAGGTTCAGAGATTGATGTGCTTGTTATAGACATAAATCTGCTTGTTATAGGCATAAAGGTTCTTAGTTATATATATTTATGCTTATAACAAGCAAATTTATGCATATAATAAGCACATTTATACTTATACAGTCTATAACAAGCACCTTTATGCATATAACAGCCTATAACAAGCACATTTATGCTTATAACAAGTACATTTATGCTTATAATAAGTATATTTATGCCTATAATAAACACATTTATGCTTATAATAAGTATATTTATGTCTATAATAAGCACATTTTTGCCTATAACAATTACTTTTATATCTAAATATGCTTGTTATAATCATAAATCACCCAACTGCAGTGGGCCGCCCGCTGCCAGCTGTCGCCATTTAATTGGTGTATGAAATGGTGACTTGACGAGCTCTCCGTACCCAAGTATTTTTCTGCCCACTGGGCGGGTCGGTCGGGTTCTAATCGGATTGGGTCATAATCTGATTGGGTCAAACCAGTTTCTAGCAAGTCATCATCCAAGTCCGGTCCAACCCGATGAGCATACATTTGGTTCCAGCTGTTTACTTTCAAAAAAAAAAAATGAAACAGCTTTAAAACTCAGTCGAAACGGCTGCGTTTTACTAGGCAGTTTCTGATCGATTTTGATAGAAATTAATTCGAAAAATCTACAAAACTCAGTGGTTTCAGCTATTTTCAACTGAAAGCATGCATCAAAACTGCAGCTCCCAAAAAAATAATTTGTTTTATAGTTTTAATTAATATATTTTATAATTTCTTATGGTATTTACGTATTTTAAATATATTATATATTTTTACTCATTTAAAAATAATATTCAATAATTATCATTAATTAATTTATAAAAACAACTAAAACTGCTACTACTGAAACTACCAAAACAATTGAAACTATTGAAATCAATATCTTCATCTTAGGATCAAAATTGTAGTCGAGTTTTAAAACCTTGTTAATTAAAATTTGCAGAAAATTACTAATTAGTCTCCCTATAAACAATTTAAAAAAATTTATATAGCATTTATTTTCATTAAAAAGATACCGACTTCGTATTTTTATTATTACAATGTACACATAATACTTTATCATAATTTACACATTATCAATTTTTGCATTAAGTTTCACAGTTTTAAAACACTTCTAAAAGCCTAAAAATATATTTTCATATGTACCCAATATCTCTTTTATATTTCATCGATGTAAATTAAATTATCTAAAGGTATTACATTTCTCATAGAATTACATGCAAAGTGAAATAATCCTGATACCTTATATGATAGCCCAACCTTTTATAAATATTATTCATTTTTGCCCATAGGGCCTCATGATAATTTTAAAATGCATCATATATACGCAGTACTTCTCTTATATTTGATCGATGTGAGATTTGTCGAAGGGTACGACATCACTATTGGAAGTCACATACAATCGATCTTTTCAAGGCGCCCTTTCATAAATTCGTGTGAATAGCTTGGTTAAAATTTTTCGTCGTGTAATTATGTCACTACTATTTATAAATATATAATTCTCAAGATCTTGTAAATGTGTATTTAGGTCTTAATAATAGTAAAAAAAAGTGCACATAAGAGGAAGTATTAGGACTTGATTATTATTTTATGGGACATTTACCTGTATGCCACACAAACTTTTTAAAATTACACAATTTTTACTATGGATTGTGAAGAAAGTGTGTGGTGTAATACATAAAATTTTATGTGGCATGTGGGTAATTATCCCTATTTTTTAATATAGTAGGGGATTCAATTGCACATCAGGGCACGGTAGAAGGACCCAGTTTTTATTTACCCTATCTAGATTTATGGTTTCTACCCAAGTCCAATTTTAGTGGGCCTATCGGGCCGGGCCCATGCTCCAAGGCCCAATTTGCACGAATCTTGAGAAATAATCAATCGCTAGCGGAGACTGGTCAACATGCATGCATACGTAGAAGAAAATGTAGAGCAATTAATTTAAGGAAGATTTATATACAGAACACTGAATTTATCACAAATTACGCATTTCACCATCTTTTAGTAAATATTACACATATCACACTCTACTTATGCGTTTTACATTTCTTATTTCTATTATAATAATAGAAATGTAAAAAGAGTGTGATATGTGTAATATTTACTAAAAAATAGTGAAATGCGTAATTTATGATGAATTCACTGTTCTGTATGTAAATTCCCTTTAATTTAATTGTCAGTAGTTCACAGTCACTGTCCACTAATTTGGGTCAACATGAATTTGAATAATTTTTGTGTTCAATAGAATATGATTTATTTCGATTTAACTCAAAACTCAATTAATTTTAGCCCCTCACTTCCATTGTAAAACATTTACTGGTGCATTTTATTGTATTACAACCAAAATCAGACCAATTGATCAATTTGATTTGATTTGATTTGATTTAAGACTGTTAGTTTGGCTCACGATTCAATAATTGGATCATTTTGATTAATTGATTTCACGTTCAATAGTTTGTTAACTCCTTGAAAGTTTGGAAATATTAGTTGAGAAATTAAACTTATTTCGTGTTGATATCTTATAAATCTTGTATTAAATTTTGAATTTATACAATAATAATATTTTTTTTCTATTTTAGTTTTTACACTAATTCAAAACTTGATTTTTTTTTTTTGATTCGATTAATTATATATATACAAAAAGACTCAATTGTTTATAAAAGTCTAAAGGGAGTGTAAAAAGAATAAAAGAAGGGAATCAAGCTTTAATTAATGGTGGAAGTCTAAGTTCTAACACTAGGAATAGTCTAAAAAGTACTAATGATCCATCGCTCGTGGCGTTTTCAACATATATATCTTCAGATCCATTTGAATTTGAGCTCTGATTAATTAATTAAGTTTGATCTTAAATTTGAGGTTGAATTTTGGCGAAACCTAGGAATGCCGATTTGAGATTAGACCAAACGAACAAGATTTTGTCTACTTGAATCGAGTCAAAAGCCGATAAGCTTCGATTTTTGTCTGCCACGAGTCAATTGAAATCTAAAATGGCCCTATAGTGGTATCTATAATTGATCATCTACTGAACTTTTTATTATATCAAATAATAATTAATTTCATAATTTTATTTTACACCATATATTAATTAACTTTCAAAGATATAAATGTTATCAATGGAAAATTAATTTTTAAATCAATTAAAATTAATTTTTGTAAACGTAAAAATCGTGCAACTCCTAGATTTTATTCATTAATAATTGTAAGTTTTATTGTAAAATTAAAATTTATGAATTATCTATGAAAAGATTTTAAATTTATATATCTTTATAAAATAAAAACCGAACAAAAGATTTTAAATAAAATGAAAACAAATTAAAATAAGCTAATAACGAAGAAACGTTTATCGAATTTCTGTTTTTTAATAAATTGCCTATTTCTGTTTTTTAATAAATTGCCTACCATATTTGAATCAAAATTTAATTTTTAATCAAATTCATATTATTATAATTTTTTATTTAAGGTATTATTATAATTTTTTTTATCAGAGTATTATTATAAAGTTTTTTTTTTATTGTTTAGTATTATTATAACGTTGGAAGAACTACAACACCAACCACCCCTTTCTAAGAATAGAAAACAAAAACATCCCCGAACGTTGCGACGAACAACTTTTTAAATCTCCGAAACCTCCCATCACCGTCCATTTTTCTCCATCAAACCATCTCCACCGTCCATTTCCCCAACCAATCTCCCCTAATTAAGCCCTTAATCCTGCTTTCCCCCTTCGTCGTCCTCATCCACCTCTCTCCCCTGTTTCCTCTGTTTCCTCTGTTACTAACCGAATCTTCAAATAAAAGGAGGTAGACGGAGCCCTTCACCTTTCTACATGGTTTCAAGATCTCAGGCAAAGCCCCTCCAATCCCAACAGGCCCAGCAAAGCCCACGCGCGCCGGCGGATGAAGCCCTTCCTCACCGACATCCTCAAGGTATCCTCCTGCGTCGCAATAATCCACATCCTGCAAACATCGCCCTTTCCCGACGATAAAACGGGCTCCATCACCACTGACACCGGCAGCGTCGCTATCGGCGGCGGCTGCAAAAAAGGGTTGCCTCCACCATTGATTCCGGGGAGGAAGACTCTGTTCCTTGATCTCGATGAGACGTTGGTCCACTCCCAGGTCGGCGCTCCACCGGAGCATTACGACTTCACAGTCCACCCTTTGATTGACGGCCAGGAGATTACCTTCTATGTGTTGCGGCGGCCGGAGGTGGAGGAGCTCCTCCGCGCTGCGGCCAAGTCGTATGAAGTTGTGGTCTTCACTGCAGGGCTGGAGGAATACGCATCGCGGGTCCTCGACCGGCTAGATCCCAGCGGCGAGATGATCGCCCACCGGTTGTACAGGGATTCCTGCCGGGAGGTCGAGGGTGGGAAGCTGGTGAAGGATCTCGCCGGATTGGGAAGAGATTTGGCGAAGGTTGTGATCGTAGATGACAACCCGGGAAGCTACACTCTGCAGATGGAGAACGCAATTCCAGTGGCCCCCTTCGTCGATGATCTCTCCGGAGACAGGGAGCTCCAGCGTGTGATGAGGTTCTTGGAGTTTGCCAGCAGGTTCGAGGACACGAGGGAGGCGGTTGCTTTCTTCCTCGCCGGGGAGGATAGGAGACCAGTTATGAGTCCGGTGATGAGTTCTGGATCAGGAATTCGGAATGAAATTTTCAAATTTGACGACCGTTAGATTATATTTTACCCACCCTTTGGATTTCACTGTTGGAATTCATAGAAGAACCCCAATTCTGAAGTGAGAAGGGCAGGTGAAGTAATATAAGCAAGAAAATCTTTTAGGTGCACAATGAGCACAGATTACATGTATTATAGAATGTGAAATACTGTCATAATCTTGTATAGTTATACGAGGTTCGCTGAAACATGCAGTTCAGCAATAAGCAAAAGTATATTTATGTATTCTGATTCGATGCAATCATATGCTCTGCTTCATTCTACGATAACTCTCATTTTTATACTTAAAACTCTCTCTGCTAGCAAAGATGGCGCGAAATTTATTCGTGAAGATGCACAAAATTCCTTTGTGTGCTGATGGATGAGAGAAGCGTGTGATTTAATTTAACTAATTATGATTAATATACTAAATGGAGAATTAAATATGGGAAGAGAGATTGGTAAGAATGAAGATTTAACACGATATGAACATCATGTCGGGATCCCTCATGAGCATGAGGGGGGAGTTGAATAGATCGTCCAAGAAAGTTTCTCAAAGAAATCTTGCTCATGTGCTTTGATATAGACTCCAAGTTCAGAAATTTCAAATGAAAAAATGCCATAAACAATAACTTCAGGGTTCTTAAGTTTGGGAGGAGTGACAAACTTTGTGAAGATCTACGAAAGAGTCTTCTAAATCAAATAGAGCGTGTGCTTTTAAAAAGTTATATATTCTCGTTAGGTTACATGGACTAGCTACACAAGCCTGTCAGATAATCACCGAAGAGAGTCATCAAAATCAAATCTTATCAACTGGTTGTCGAGCATGTAACAATAATGGGTTCCTAAGTTTCCCAAGTTAAACTCTATTTATAGAAGTCTATCTTCAAGTTAGTACAAGATCCTAAAAAAAGTTTTTGCAGTTCTCCTAAGTCTATAGTAAAAAATCATGATATTTTATTTTTGATAAATGTGCTTGTTCTTTTCATCGAATGAGGGTTTTTTCATACGATGTTTTGTGCTTCCTTCGACAACACAGTGGTCAAAAATACAAATATTATCATGCTACATTATTTGATTCCAAGAACTAAGAACAAGATTTCTATTCCACCAATTTAGTAACATGATTCACAAAATGAACATTCTTGCAACAAAAGGCAAGTGAACAGCACTGGAGGCCAGAATACATAAATCATTCTCTGTAACTCAGTATTCAATATCATGCATTCAAAATTTTAGGGATCATGATCCGGAGAAACCCATCCCTGCACATAAAAAAACAGCAAAGAAGAGAAAAAGAATCAATAAAAAGCATGATTCAATCACCCTTTGATGTTACTGAGACAGATTTTGACATCTAATACTGAACAAGTAGATATTATTAGGCGAATGAATGAACTTATAATCTGTGTATTTCTTATTTGATTTCACATACTAATGAAATTGAGGTCACTAACTTCCATTGAAATTAAGCTTTTGTGCAGATTTACATCATAAATTACAACAGAGTAAATTACTTCTGTGTCTTTAAGATTGGATGTTGGTTGCGCACGTAAATGTAGGTCCCAACTTTATGATTTAGTTCAACTGCATCATTGAGATCCTCGATTTCTCCTAGTTGCGTATGATCCAATCAGGTTGGGATCAGACCATGCATGCATTCATCAACAATGGATAACTGAACCGTCATGGAGCAATAAATAGTCTTTTGTGAGAACTGACAGCATAGAAAACCTCCCCGATGACTGGACAGTGATCTATCTACTATTTAGGATTTGTTTGTTATGGAGTTCTCCAGAAATAGATTTTTTATATATCCTAAATCTGATCTTTTGGGAGAACCCTCATCCGAGGACAATTATAGATTTTGAAAGAGTAAGGTGTGATCTCTTGTAATCCCTTATAGAGACTCTTGAAGAAAAGTAAAATTTCTTCTAATGCGATTGTAATTTTTTCCTGAAATTGGGGTTTTACAAGTAAAATTTGTATTCCTTTTGTTTTTTTCTCTAGAAGGGGTTCCACATTTAGAGTCAAAGATGTTAAGCGTAGGAGTACTCCATTAGAAGGTCATAACCAAAGACTAATGAGCAGAAACATATGACAAAGTTACTGCATGCTTCAGCTATGAGTAACCTTATGTATGTTATGGTGCGTATAAGAAGAGATATTGCATATGTAGTGGGAGTTGTGAGCAGGTTTATGCAGACCAGATATGGAGTATTGAAAGCTGTCAAGTGGTTGCTCAAGTATCTTAGAGGCATTATGCATATGGCTCTTTGTTATAGGTAGAATAAAGTCACCTGAGAGCAACGAATAGTCTATTGTGGCAAATGGACCACAAAGAAAATTGCTCTGATTATCAGATGGTGAACAAACTGTTCAGTGGGTGATCAAATCGTCTAATGGAGTCGAACCGATAGTTTGATCAACGTAATAAATATGCCTATTTTCTAGGATTCAGTTGATAAGGAGATGAGTGGGCGAGTCGAACCGATAGTTTGATCAACGTAATAAATATGCCTATTTTCTAGGATTCAGTTGATAAGGAGATTTCTCTAAAAATAGATCATTCTACATCTAGTATATGATTTTTTGGGATACCTTGATCTAGAGGGCTATTCTTTAAGAGGGTTAGGGTGATGTCTCAGTTGGTGTTTTTGTTGTTTCTCCCTTCTTTATCATAAAACATTACCTAATCGGAAGATTACCCGAGAGACCAAACTGATTTTTTTTTTTTATAAAAAAAGTGCTTTCTCTACACTCATCAAAAATAGTTCTAAGCATGACCATTAGAAGGCTAATAAGTTCAATGTAACATAGAAAGCACTTACACATATTCAGCTGATATGCAATCTTTATTAACATCTTTTGGTAAAGGCCAAAGAACTTGATATGGACCTTGTAAAATCTCCTTTCGGTGATAGATTAAGTCTGAGTCCGCAGAAAAATTTGGCAATCCCCACTGCCGTATTATGCGCTTGCCTGCTATAGTAAGACTATCACCAAAAGTATAAGAATCATTAGTTTAGTGTTTGATAGTTCTACATGAAGTAATTTACATGGGTAAAGGAAGAAAGAGTCACAGAAAAATAAACATTAAAATTTTTAAAAAAAAGAGAACATTCATGTCTCCCAGACTAAAGCTAGTTCTGATTTTTGAAAGAGAAGATGCAATGATTATACAATTGATTAAGTGTTATGTGTAGTTATTTGGAGAAAATGATTGTTTGGTTTGATAATTTGTAAAAATAATTTTGTGAAAAGATTATGGAATTGTCAATTAAAAATAACATCTAGAAATCATGACATCTAAATAACCTTGAGATAATTATCACGTGAAAAGCTTGTGCATGTAGACTTGAGTACTAAGATGATGAATAGACAAGTATTCTGGTAAGCATAGGCTAGCAAATTTAATTGTCTCAAAAATCTTCAAATTTAAAACTTGGTTATACTAAAACTGACTTTTTACTATTAGTAAGATCGAACATAATAATGAGTGGTAATTCCATTAAAACCCCCTCAGGTATATACCATTTTTCACTTAGGTTCACAAAAGTCAAAACATGCTATAAATGCCCATACATTTGCCAAGTAGGATTGAATTAATGAAAATCACAAACTCAGACCCAAGTGGAAGCCTTTTTTGGTGGGAAGGACCCTTGTGAACTGTTCAGTGATTAAAAAGGACCTGTATGTCATGTTTTGACTTTTGTGAATCTATGTGGAAAGGGTGTATAATGAGGGGTCTTAATGGAATTACTCCTAACAATAATACTAATAATTGTAATAATAACAGCAAATGATTTTAAACCAATTGAAATAAGTCTCGGTTAAGCTGCAAAACTGAGCCTTAACTAGGCCCAGATTCAGATAAGGCACATATTATAAAAAAAACAGTTCTCTTTTAGTAGTACATGAAGGTTCATGTTTCAACAAGACATAACAGGATACGTTTTATGCTCCTTCACAGCAATTTCAGGGAGAAATTATGTTACTACAGGGCAGGCAGCTTTCATAGTGTGCTAGTTAAATTGAAAGCTATTAATAAGAGAGTAGATGTATGATCCAAGAATTGCATTTTTAAGCTGAAAAATCAGAGAAATATGCATAAAGGGGTTAAACTGGGAACTTCATGAAAGAAAGTTCATACTTTTGGTCATCAACAACCACAGATATGCCATTAATGCTTACACCTGGAAGCTCTACAGTCACGGCATAGCCAGAATATGATTCTGCAATATCAATCCGAGGTGACCACACCAGGCCTGCATCAACTTTCTTTTTTCTCAGTAAACTGGTGCACAAAACAAATTTGGAAGCATGCGTGATCAAATGAACGACAATAACCACAACTGGTAAGAGACTACAATATGACAGTATATAATAGCTGAAAACAACACATGACAGTTTAATTAAGCTGAGAATACAGTAATTCATAATTCGCTCCAATGCACATACATAGAAATCTTTTCCCCATTTATTTCCATCTAAAGCAATAGTCTTTACGCTAAAGCACAAGTGACTAAAGATCATGTCCAAGTCATTTTTGGGTTTTCTTCTTACTTTCTTTACTAGTGTTCTTCCAAAGGCTAATCATGGACATGCCCAAACCATCTTGAACACCCCTCCATATTGTCTTCTTATAAGTGACACTCCTACTCTCTTTCTAGTACAATCATTTCTAATATATCTACTATAGTATACTACTCATTCATCTAAACATCTATATTTCAACTATATTATTAGGGCAATAGAAAGAACCGGAGTGCGTTTCTACAGTAGAAAGAATTTGAGCATGTTTTTACAACGATCAATGGAAGAACATATATAAATAATAACAGAGATTGTAATCAAAGCATAGAAGTAAACAAGTGCGAAAAAAGCACAATGAGAATAAGAATTTATGTAGAAATCTTTTGGGGAAAACCATGGAGAGCGAAGCAGGACTTAATTGATCCACATTAAGAAGATTACAAGAGAAGCACAGCAAGAAGGCAATGAGAATTTGGCAAAAACAGCCACTATCTCTAGTCTTAATTTCATTATTTGTAGTAGAGAATTAGGGCTACAGATGCTAATGGATTTTCAATGACTATCACAATACTCCTGTAACTGCCAAACGGTTATGTCTTTACACACAATCTTTTGCATGTTGTTTTTTTGAGTCGCCAAGTAAATACGAGAAATGCTGGCCAAAGAAAATATAATAGGAGATATTTCAACAACAGTTCTCAAAAATATCATATCGTTCACTCCACCTCAAGCCTATTCATCGAGCCTTGACTTACACATCTGAATGCTATCCTCTGAGAACACATCCCTAGCTACAGGACGATTTTAAATATTTCCACCACTGGTCATGTTTTCAAACCCTTGTTTTAAATCTTTACTTAGAAGTATTTAATCGAAAATGACTTATCAAGAAATGGCATTATTGAAAATAAATTCTCCACCTTGAGAGAATTCAAGTTGCAATCTCAACATGCACTAATCTAATAAATAATTTACCATGTAACAAAAACATTCAAATAGTACAACTTGCCAAATATCAGTCTTATAATTTTTCCTTTCAGCTTGATAAATATCTTCCCATTGCCAATGAGTACAGATATAGATAAAATGAAGTACAAGCACTCTTGGCACCATACCATCAAATAATGAAGGTTGTGTTGTTCTAGTGGACAAGGGCTGCTGATGAATTTTTCCACTATTTGCACTGGAAAAGTTAGGAGCTTCAGTTGAATATAGTGCACAATCTTGCTTCAACAAACGACCATCTCCTAAATCAGGTAAATCAAAATTTACTTGAGCCTTTCTAGAGAACAAGGGTTCTCCCTGATTCTGATAAGAAGAATCCCCGCTTCCTGCAGAACAGTTAGAAGCCACATTCTTCGAAGCGGAATCACTACATCCATGACTCTGATGACATATGAAACCAATAATCCATCAGAAACCCTTGATCCAAATATCAAGCTTAATAAAAGCACCATCAATGGGGGTTTGCAAAACCTGCTTGGTTGAAGCTTGCTGCATAAATCCAGCATTCGAGACAAATCCTTGACGAGCAAAAATTGTCCGATTGTCGTATCTCCGAACACTTGAATTCAGGGTGCTGCTGCAGTTCTGAGCCCAACGAGAGAGCACAATACAAAAAATTTTCAATTCAAACTTACTGCATGAAGGAACAAAATCACATATTCTCCAGAATAATGATACATGAAAATAGAAAACAACAACAACAACAACAATAATGATGCCTTAATCCCAATGTAGTTGGAGTTTGCTACACGGATTTCACTTTATCCTATACTTGCAAAATGCTCCATAGAGTCTGCTACATGGATTTCACTTTAGCCTATACTGGCAAAGTGCACCCGGTCTATAAGCCCATGAAACTAGGATTAGAAAGGGTATTTTCAACCAAGAATATTAGAAAAACATGGAATTGGAGACAAGCGAATGAATGATACTTTAATCACTTATATCAAGAAAGGATTATTTATTTGATCATATTGGAAATGAAGCCAACATGCACTATTTTTAGAATATGAACACCAGGCTTGGAAACTTGTAGGTAATTTTATATTTATTTTTTGGCATAATACTCTTTGACATAAAAAATGAATTTTGCTTTTCCAAAACTTCTTTTGAGACCGCTGACGTCAGTCCCAAGCCCGGATGAAAAAAAGATGGAAGGTTTTGCTAGTTCAAAAAAATATATATTGCTTCTGCCCCTCCAACAAAAAATTTCTAGCTCCATCCATTCAACTAGATATAAAGCAAAGCTTTTGTAAGCGCAAGTGAACTAAGTCATATCCCAAGTTATTTTTGGTCTTTCCCTTTATTCTCTTTGGCACTTGGATCTACTTACATCTATACACAATGTTGACGACAAAACCTATACAACTTGAGGTAGTGTAAATCGAATAAAGCAAGCATATGATATGTAATAATGCAAGTTGTAAAATCATCTAGAGAGACATCAAGATTTATGGGATTCAAAGATGGTTTTACATCTGAAGGTCGGGTCACACGAGAAAGATCAACTATAAAAGTTGAGTTTCCCTGAAGGGAAACATGATAAAAGTACATCAAATCAAATCAAGATCATGAATAAAAAAATAAAAAGGACCTATATGAAATAGAGCTAGGAGGGGGGGCCCGGATAATAATTGCTCATTATCATCATTTCTTTGTCGCTTCTTGCATATAAACAGCACATTAGGTTTCTGTGGAATCCTCATAGGGATCTCGAACACACCAGAACTCATTACTGACAACAAAGATCATAGTTGGCCGACATAAAGGAGACTTCTAGAAGTTCTCTTTGACAAATGGAAGGGCGCTACCAATGTCAAGATAGCGTTTTGGGGATCCTACAATCATGGAGGTGGCCCTTGGCTGTAATAGCTACTGCGGCTGAAGCAATCATTCACATGAACCTACACATAAATGTTATATAGGCATGCAAGAATAACAAAAGGAAAATAGAAGGCCTACGAATCTTATTGGAATGGAGTCAAATCCGGTTAGAATTGGCCTTGCTCATTTAGGAGCCTAAGAGAACATCTATCATCTTATCATCTACAGCCTACAGGTTCCATGCCAACCAGCCCCCTAATGTAATCAGATCTAATGTGATTACTACCATGACAGCTCAGATACCTGAGAATCCTCATCTCAGCTACACAAACTTATGAAGATTTGTGAATCAATTAAACTGCACAGCAATGGTTCCGTAACAATAACAGTATAAAACATATTAACTTAAAACTTCATAATCATCTACCCATCGAAAGAACTTCTACAGAACACTTCGTAAATTTAAGAATCATAACTTAATCCTGAGATTAAAGTACCCTACTATACTCCCTAACAGCGGAAAGTAGAAGATAAAAAATTAGAAGCCACTTAAATCATCTATCAAATCTAGAGGAAATTTTTGGCATTTGAAAAAGTAAAGCCAGAAGCTAGGAGAATTTCAGTAGAGAATAATTAGGAAGTTCACGAAGCAAGGGTTAGGGGAAACCATCGCGAAAAGGTGAGAGCTTGATGGCGGGATCTCGTCGCCGGCAGCCACGTGATCGAGGATTCTCCGAACCCTGTTCGTGGCAATCGAGAGCTCCATCTCCGGCGACGGAGAATCTCATCTCCGGCGACAAACTTTTATGGAAGAGGCATAAACAAGGGCAAAATGGGGAAGCACTCCTCCTCTGTAAGATCCGATGCCAGGCGCAAGTGCGCAACCGCGTAAAAATGGTGAGGGCGAGATTTTTTCGTTATGCGTCCAAAGCAAGACACGTGTCCAAAGGCTCAAAATTGGAAACTGATATATATTTTATTCGGCTCAAATTTCACACAATTTTTTCATAATTTAATATTAATTCAGTTAAATTAAAAATATTTTAATTCATAATTAACTCAACATATATACAATAATTGTTAACACATGATTCCAGCGCTGCATCCATGCTGTACATGTGGCGCCTAACTGGCGTTTGGCCTTCATTTCTTTTAACTAATCCATCTATCTGTTCTCACATGTCAGACCTTGGTCAAGCCTCGGACACGAGGGTTCAACCAAGCCTCGTCCACGATGCGCCGGGACCATCCCTGGCAATATCGTCCTCGACGTTACGAAGCGGTGCCTGTCACAATCAAGCGTGGTCCGACCGCGCCGTTCCACGTACAAGACGTTTTTCCCAGACGCACAAATCAAGGATTCGCATGCTCCAGCTATCACGGATCCCCAGAAGCAGTACCAATATTAAAAGTTAGCATCCTCCTTTTGCTGCTTTTGGTCCCTCCGACGGCCAACAAACGGCGCGAACTCAGAGCTTGCCCACCTCCTTTTTCTCCGGAAAACCAGGATAAAGCTGCACCATTCGCTGTCTACAAATACCCCGGAACAGTCTTCAAGCAGGGAGGCCCCGGCATCAAGCACCAAGGAAGAGCAGAATCCCTCCTCTATCACCTCTTGTAAATAAGAGCTTGAGAATAAGAAAAGCTCTCTCTTTCTCCCTCTTTCTCTCTCTTCCTCTTGTAAGCTCTTTATATTAGCCTTCACGGCTATCTTTTTCCATTAGTGAAACTTCTTCGGGGATCGCTCGGTGGACGTAGGGGATTTCCTCCATGAACCACCTTAAATCTGTGCGCTGTTTTGGATGCCCCGAACTCTCTCTTACTTAAGCCTCCACTAACAGACTTACCTCTCTGCGCGTCGCCGTCTCCCGGAACTCTCTCTCTTTTTTTGGTGTTCCTTGGGATCCCCTACATCCTACGTCAACATCTTCTAGTGCTTTCATTGAGACCCTGGTAAGATGGTGGCCAGAACGCGTCGAACTAACTCCGCTGCTTGTAGTACGCATGCGGGAGAACCTTCCGTTCGGGCACCGGACGACAGGGCTTCGGCCTCAACTTTTCAGCGTCACGCCGAATCTGCTTCCTCCTCCAGGGGAACCCGTGTCTCAGAACTTCAGGGGATGCTGGAGAATCTTACTGACCTGGTCACCGACCTCACAGCCCAATAGGCCGTGATTCTCAGGCAGACTCAGCCAGTATGAACAGTACTTCCTCTCCCGCCGGTCGCGACGGCCCCTGCTCCTATCCCGCAGGTCGCGGCGGTTTCTGCACCTTTTCCGCCTGTCGCGACGGCCCCAGAACTTCTTCCTCCGGTAGCGGTGGCCCCTATACCCCCTCTTCCGGCCGCTGAGGCTCCCGCTCCCGCGCTTCCAGTTGCGGCACCTTCCATTCAGACGTCTGGCTCTTCTCAACCACCCAGACGCCCCTTTCGTCTCCAGGAGGTTCACCAGAATCCTCTTCCACCGTGTCCACTACCACAGCTTGCATTCCTTCCACCTGCCTTCCCTCCTTTCTTTGCCATAAGAGATCCCCTCTTTCCAGGCGGTCAAGCCCCTCATCATGGGCCTGACCCCTTCTTTGGACTGATGGATGGCAATGCTCCTTTTACCGATGCCATCCAGCTGGCCCCAATCCCAGAAGACTTCAGGCCACCCAGGCTTGAGGCATATAGAGGCGCGACTGACCCCCGTGAGCATGTGCAAGGGTTTGAGGCTGCCGGACGTTATCGCCAGCCGGACGAAGCCACTAAGTGCCACCTCCTAGCCAACACTTTGAAAGGGGTGGCATTTAGCTGGTCCATCAAGCTACCCAGGAGTCACATCTCCTCCTACGAACACTTGAAATGGGAGTTGATAGCCCGTTTCATCGGTCGGACCTGAATGGTTGTCTTCGATATGGTGCTCCCCAACATTAAGCAAGGCGAGAAAGAGAGCCTCCGAGATTACACCAATCGCTTCTTCGCCGCCGCGGCAGAAGCCGAAGATGTCGACCCGGCGGTGGCCATGCATAATTTCCGGAGGGGACTCAAGGTGGGGGATCTGTCTAAATCCCTGCAGCTAGCCAAGCCTCGCAGTTACCCAGAGCTGGTGGCAAGAGCCAGCCAATTTATGCTCCTCGAGGATGCTGAGTCCTCTCCCCCAGATGTTTCTGGATTCAAGCAGGAGAACAGAAAGAGGAAATATCGGGGTAATGAACCCCCGACCACGAAGATACATATGGCCAAGAGTCGAGATCGAGATGAAGGGAAGCCCGACACATCCAACACCAGAAGCATTTTTTTTCTCGGCCGCTTCCTGAAGTCTATGTGGCGGTCGTCAAGCCTCCAGTCGGAGTGGATCCCGACAATTATTGTGAGTTCCACGAGAACTACGGGCACAAACTTCATAAGTGTCGAGGCCTCAAAGCCCTGCTTGACAAACTGGCTGCTCAGGGCAAGCTAGAAGAATTTATGCAGATGGCGCCTGTGACGTCCCTAGCCGTCACACTAAATATTTATCTAAGTTAGGGGAGAAGAAAAATTAAATCAACAGCGGAAGAAAACTAAATAGATCAAAAGCTACTACAATAGTTCACAATACTATAACTTAGCACAGAATTAAATATCCAACTAAAGCAAATGAAGCAAAACTACTATAGTCTCAACCGAACACATAAGCAGATAAGTCACTCTCTAAGAAAATAAAATAATAAACTAATTTTTTTCTTGACTGATATTCTCCCAATTCCCGTGATTAAGTGCTCCAGTACCTGCCACGTTAGTGACAGAGTCCATTAGAACAGACTCGTAGGTTGTACACTAACAAAACCTTTAAATAAAAATATTAAACAGCAATAATAATAATAATAATAATAATAATAACAACATATTGACATGATATAATAAGAATAACAAACAATTAAACATGCATGTAGGATAAAGAAATGACATAGCACAGTGTGAACAGTAATATTAAGCAAACATATCATGATTTGCATAGAAAATATCATATCAGTATGTAAATAGAAATTATAAAAATATAAGTAACGAATAAATTTTTTTTTATTAATTTCACTTTTATCTTTTGGGCCCGTGATTTCTCGTACTACACCTCAGCTGTCTTTTACATCTTTGGGGATCGTCACCCCCCATGAATAGCCCTCCGTAGGCATATCCAATGGACGCTGTCGAGCTAAATATCATGTGAGGACCTCTAGTGGACACGTATCCACAGCAGACATGTATCTGCTTTGGGGATCGTCACCCCCCATGATAGTCGAAAACTGCCAATGGACGACGTCGCGTCAAATATCATATCATATGCTCGAGCTAAGGCAGGTGCGTAGTCCCATAGAAATCACATTTAATTTTAATCCATTGTCGCATTAAAATCTTGTATTATAAATTATTTATTCGGCAAGTCCGTACACTTGCCTAATCATCATATCTCGTATTCTATTGAGTGCGACGACAAGTGCGTACACTTGTCCTCCCGTAGGTGTCACAATCTCAATAATAAATCGACTATATGAATGCAATTAAATAGCCACATGTACATAAATATCAATAAAGAAGTCAGGCATTGGATTATCAGGAAATTTAATCATTAAACATCAAGCTATTAATTTTGCAACTAATTTCGTGGCTTTCACTTACAGGAAAAATTGAACAGGAAATAATTATAATTTCATATTTCAAACTATTAAATTATTATCAGTTTTACTTTATTTCAGGTAGAAGAAAATTGATTCATTGAAATATAAATTGATTCGAGATGCAAAATTAATTGTCTCCTCCATGTGCTGGGAGCTATATTTGCTTGGATTCAGCCCCTCTTTGCAGAGCTCACAGATGAAGTGGTTCTGGTATAAATATTATGAATATATTGTGCTATTTATATATATACGTACATATAAATTTCATGGTAAATCATATGAAATAAATAAATATATATACATATATATAAAGGTATTCTAATCAATAGCACAACATATTCATAGATATTTGACCCGAGAAACTCATTAACATACTTGAATTCAAAAACAAATCACATGGATTCATGACAATATCGAGAAACTTTATACAATTTATCAAAATATTCAATTGATTTCTAATTTTAATTTATATGGGCTAAGTTAAGGTAAAACCTACGAGTCTGTTTCTAACGGACTCTGTCACTAACGTGGCAGGTACTGAAGCACTTTATCACGGGAATGGGGAGAATGTCAATCAAGAGAATAATTAGTTTATTACTTTATTTTCTTAGAGAGTGACTTATCAGCTTATGTGTTCGGTTGAGACTATAGTAATTTTGCTTCATTTGCTTTAGTTGAATATTTAATTCTGTTCTAAGTTATAGTATTGTGAACTATTGTAGTAGCTTTTGATCTATTTAGTTTTCTTCCGCTGTTGATTTAATTTTCTTCTCCCCTAACTTAGATAAATATTTAGTGTGACGGCTAGGGACATCACAAGGTGGTATCAGAGTCGACCTCCCACAGTACGATGTGGTTCGAGGACAAACCAGGCGGAAGCTGGTGGGCTTGAAACGCCCGTGGTCGAAGAGGGCGGGGAGTGACGCCGGGTGATGTCCTAAGAGAAAGGAATCACTGAGGCAAAGTGCGGCTCCTGGCAGACTTTTAGGCCGAATAATGAGTGGTGAGAGAGGCGCCTTTTGGGGCAAAACCGTAAGGCTAGTGATGAAAAACTCCGTAGTTGAGCGTGCTTGGGCTAGAGTAGCAATGGGATGGGTGACCTCCAGGGAAGTATTCAAGCACGCAGTTTTTCTAAAGCTAAAGCGGACAATACCTCTACAATGAGATCACTGGATGTTACAACGCCGACCTTCACTGCCGCCCAGAAAGGAAAGGCCCCCGAAGTTACTGGGGTTCCTGCTAAAGCCTAGCCTACTTCAGGTTTCAGTCAACAAGGGCGTCCTTACCCCCCTGCCGTTAGAACGATCAATGTCATTTTTAGCATTGACCCTGCCGCTGCTCGCCGCCAAGAAGCTAAGATTGGCGGTATCTCTGAGCAACATTCTTCTTCCATTCATCTCACTTTCTGCCAAGAAGATCTCCCCCAGCAGGGCAATCTGCATAACGATCCAATCGTGGTTGTCGCCCACATAGCTGACTTCAATGTTCGACGAGTGCTCCTCGACTCTGGGAGCGCCGCCGACATCCTGTTCAAAACTGCCTTCCTCTAGATGGGTCTCAAAGAGACAAACCTCCTCCGCGCCGGAACCACTTCACTCGGTTTTTCTGGGGAGAGGGTCCAACCTTTGGGATTCATTGCCTTGCCCGTCTCCTTTGCGATGACAACGGCTACGCCATGAACATGATAAATTTCGCTGTTATTAGAGCTAAGTCAGGCTATAATTCCATCCTTGGAAGGACAACACTTAATTCCTTTGGGATGGTGATTTCCTCGCCTCACCTATGCGAAGTTCCCTACCTCCAGCGGCATTGTCACCATCAGGGGAGATGCCAGGCAGGCTACCCGGTATTTTTAGATCACCGCACAGCTCGTCGTCGATCAACTGGATCCCAAGAAATCTCAACCAGTTGTACTACAGGAGGGGGTCATCAATGTAACCTTGGGGGGGGGGGGGGGGGGGGGGGAAGACTCTTCTAAAGTTATAAACTTGTCCTCTTCCATGAATGATAAGCAGCAGGCGGAGATCACTGCCATGCTTTCTGAATACATTGATGTCTTCGCATGGTCTCCTGAAAATGTTTTAGGCGTTGACAGGGTTGTCTGCGAGCACCACTTAAACATATCTAATACTGCCTCCCCTATAGCACAGAAGAAAAGGGTGATGGCAGGGGAGAGGCAGAACGCTATCAAAGAAGAAATCAAACTACTTAGAGCCGGCTACATCAAGGAAGTTCAATATCCCCAATGGCTCACTAACATCGTCATGGTAAAAAAGGCCAACGAAAAGTGGAGGATGTGCGTGGGCTTCCGCACATTGAATCAGGCCTGCCCCAAAGATACTACCTTCTCCCACACATTGAAACGATGGTAGATCGTACCTTCAGGTACAAGGTTATGAGCTTCCTGGACGCTTTCTCTGGGTACCATCAGATCCGGATGGCCAAGGAAGATGAAGAGAATACTGCCTTCATCATTGACTTTGGCACATGCTGCTACAACGTCATGCCCTTTGGTCTCAAGAATGCCGGCGCTACTTACCAGCGCATGATTGATGTCATCTTCAAGGACCAAATGGGGAGGAATCTTGAAGCCTATGTCGACGACATCCTAGTCAAAAGCAGAACCTTGGAGGGACACCTCGACGACCTCAGGGAGACACTTGACACCCTCCGAAGGTTTAATCTCAAGCTTAATCCTGCCAAGTGTACCTTCGGTGCAGCCTCAGGAAAAATGTTTGGGCTATCTAGTCTCAGCCAGAGGAATAGAGGCCAACCCAGATAAAATCTTGGCGATCCTAAGCATGCCCTCTCCTAAAACGGCAAAAGAAATTCAAAAATTGGCAGGACGAATCAACAGCCTAGGTAGATTCATTTCAAAAGTCGGGGATCGATGTTTGCCATTCTTTTGATGCCTGCGCAACAACAAGGGGGGTCAGTGGACCAATGAGTGCGAAGCCGCCTTCACAGAACTGAAGAGATACCTTACTCGGCCCCGATATTAGTGGCACCAAAGGAAGGAGCGGTCCTATCTTTATACTTGGGTGTCTCTGACACCGTGGTCTCGACGGTTCTCGTGGACGACGATAAAGAGGTACAACATCCGATCTTTTACATCAGTCACATGCTCCTAGACGCTGAAAGCCGATACCCCACGCTGGAAAAGCTTGCTCTGGCTCTCCTGCTGACAACGAGAAAGCTACGCCCATATTTTTAGTCCCATACTATCCAGGTTGTCACTGATCAACCACTCCTGAAGATACTGCACACTCCCAAGGTTTCGGGAAGGCTGCTTAAATGGTCCATTGAGCTGTGTGAGTATGACATCAAGTATGTCCCACGGACAGCAATCAAGGCTCAGGCGCTGGTAGACTTCGTCGCCGAGCTTTTTACTTCAGATCCATCGCTTGTCAAACATCAAACAAACCACTGGTCCCTTCATGTCGACGGTGCATCTGGATTGCATTCCCAGGGGGCTGGGATTCTCCTAACCAGCCCAATGGGAGCCACCTTGCACCAAGCCGTGACACTTCAGTTTACGGCCACCAACAATCAAGCAGAGTATGAAGCTCTCATTGCAGAACTGAACTTCGTACTCAGCATGATTGTAAAGTGTATACAGGTATTCAGTGACTCCCAACTGGTCATCAACCAGGTGAACCGTGCATTCGAAACAAATGACGAAATTCTAAAAAAATATGTACAACAAGCCCAGTCTTTGATCTCTCAGTTCGAAGATTTCTCCTTGACGCATATTCCCAAAGAAGAAAACCAAGTGGCAGATCAGCTTGCAAAGTTGGGGCTCCCCGACTTCCACCGAACTCAAGTATTCGAAAGACCCAATTTCGAATGTGCAGAAATCCACTCTGAAGAGCATCCACCTTGCTAGATGGACAAGATCTTCAATTACCTAAAAGGTGGGACTCAGCCCGACAACAGGCAAGAGGCGAAGAAACTGAAGCTTGACTGTGCCAAGTACACCCTCATTAATGAGGAGCTCTATAGAAGGTCTTATGCCAAGCCCCTCACCAAGTGCTTGAGGCTAGAGGAAGCCCAAGAAGTCATGGAGGCTGTACACAAAGGGGAGTGCGGAACTCATGCTCGAGGCCGAAGTCTGGTTATGCGAATCCTCCGTTAGGGATTCTTCTGGCCAAATATCCACAAGGATGCTCAGGTGTTTGTGGAGAAATATTCTCAATGCCAGTACTACGCTGACATGCAAAGGCAGCCCACCGGCTATCTCAAACCCATCAATTCTTCTTGGCCCTTCGCTATTTGGGGACTGGACTTCCTGGGCCTAATGCCTACGGCCATGAGAAACTACAAGTGGATACTAGTGGTGAAAGAAGGAGAAAGAGAGAGCTTTTCTTGTTCTCAAGCTCTTGTTTATAAGAGGTGATAGAGGAGAGATTCTGCTCTTCCTGGGTGCTTGATGCCGGGGCCTCCCTGCTTGAAGACTGTTCGGGGGTATTTATAGGTAGCGGATAGTGCAGCTTTATCCTAGTTTTCCGAAGAAAAAGGAGGTGGGCAAGCTCTGAGTTTGCGTCATTTGTTGACCGTCGGAGGGACCAAAAGCAGCAAAAGGAGGATGCTAACTTTTAATATTGGTACTGCTTTTGGGGATCCGTGATAGCTGGAGCATGCAGATCATTGATTTGTGGGTCTGGGAAAAACGTCTTGTACGGAGAACGATGCAGTCGGACCACGCTTGATTGTGATAGGCACATTTTCGTAATGTCGAGGACGATGTTACCAGGGATGGTCCCGACGCATCGTGGACGAGGCTTGGTTGAACCCTCGTGTCTGAGGTTTGACCAAGGTCTGACCTGTGAAAACAAATAGATGGATTAGTTAAAAGAAATGAAGGCCAAACGCCAGCTAGGCACCACGTGTACAGCAGGGATGCAGCGCTTGAACCAGGTGTTAACATCAGCCCCCCGCATTGTCAGGGCGTGAATATTGATATGGGTCCTGGAATGTGAACTGTCGCGATGGTGGACACGCTGGCCGAGACCTGCTAGGATAAGATGAGGGCGACACCCGCCGATCTGTATTCTCTTCCTTTTTCCTTTGTCTCTGCAAGAGAGAGTAGGCTGTTAGAGAGATGGCGAAGAGAAAGAAATGGGTGACTCTGTCAAGCATCACAAAGAAGAGAGCCGGCGATCCTTCGGCTGACGCTTCTCCTCCTGAGAAGAAGTGGTTCTAGAGTCATCTGAAGGATCGCCGAAACCGGCGACGATGATTCCTGTTGAGGCATTCCAAGAGGAAGAAGTCGGAGCTGCAGTTGTGGATCTGGAGGCGGAGGCTCCATCAGTTAGGGTTGTCACTGTTCTAGCGCACACGCTAGAGTCTGTGCAGGAGCCGGCGGGTGCAAAGGCCACAGAGGTGGTGAACGTTTCTGATTCTCCAGTCAAGCCGCCTCTAAAGGCTAGAGAACTGAAGGAGGTGGCTCTGGTGATCGAAACAGTTGCCAGGAGAAAACTAGCGCCCGGGAAGATCCTGCTCAAGGATGAAGAGGGGCTCTTCCAGAGAAGAAGTCACCCCTGATGGTTTGCGGTCCTACCCCTCTTGTTATACCAACCCCTCCTGAGAAGAAAAGGAAGCCCCTTTTCCCTTCTTTCCTTCCATCGAACCTTAGGAATGACGAGAAAAATGAAGGAAAGGGAAGGAAAGAGGAGGGTAGCAAGATGGAGGGGGTGATTAAAGGAAAGAAGGAAGTGTTCTCCCAGGTTGCTCCTGAAAGCGCCCTTGGCATTGAAGGGTAAGGAGGCAAGATGGAGGAAGCGATTAAGGGGAAGGAGAGGGTTCCTTTAGCTCCCTCTAATGTCGCCCCCAACATTGGGGAGACATGGGGCGTGCTGGGAGAGAGGTTGTTTGAAATAAGGAGGAAGGAGGAGAAGATCCTAGGGAGTACCTCCGAGGTTCTTGAGGTAGTAAAGTCTCTGAAGGGCAAGGAGGAAGGAGAGGCTCGCCACCTTCGGAGGATAGAGGAGTTGGAGGGCGCTTTGTTGCAAGTCACAAAGCGTTCCCAAGGTGATCACAGGGAGGAGATAGGAAAGTTGTATAAACTGGAAGACAAGTTGGCTTTCATAGCTCTGAGTAACGCGGAATGGGTCAGTAAGAGTGAGGCTGTGAGGGGGGAGTTCCATCGCAGCCTATCGGATGTGAACAAGGCTCATTCTATTCATGTCAAAGACCTCCAAAAAAGGATAAAGGATTTACATGATGAGAAGGAGGCTTTGAAAGAAGAAAAGAGCTGGCTAAGGGATGAAGTTGCCAAGGCCAGGGAGGCACTGTCGGGAGTGAGGGAGGCTGCCTTCGAAACTCATCGCCGGGAGGAGTTGCTGAAGTCTGAAGTTCACTCCTTGCGGGCCTTGGTGGAGAATAGCTCTGGATGGCGGGGACGACGTATGGAGGACCTGGAAGAAGTAGTGAGAAGGGCGGTGAATACCGTTAGCGCCTCGCCGGTGGGTCACCATGTGAAGAATCAGGTGGCTTTTGATGTTCTCCTGTAAACATTAGTTGATGTAAGCAACTTGAACTAGGAGAACATTGGAACTTCTGCTGTTCTTCCCTTTTGTGGTCCTAACGGACTGGACAGATTCTTTGACGTTGGGAGCCACTGCCCAGAGGAGGTTCCTCCAGTAAGGTCCTACATTGGCTGGGGATATCACCTATCTCCCCTACGCAGGAGTCCTGAAGAGGGCCCAATCACTCCCCTCGAGGCTAGGTGGCTAGGCCGGAGTGCTCCTCCCGAAGTCCAGCAGCAGGATCAGCCAGGGAGCCAGAGGTGACTTGTCTCCATCCTCAGCTAGCTTCTTAGTCTCATCATCAATGTAATATTTGATAGACCACAGTTGAGGAGAGGAGTCCTGGCGGCTCTGCTGATCGTTGTCAGGAGTGTAATAGATTGGTCTTTCCCTCATTTTTGAGGTTAACACTATTACACTAAGGCCCTGTTTGGCGCGAGGATCAAAACAGGACCAAAATAGTACTAATTTAAAAAACAACAATAATAATTATAAATAAATATTTTAAATCATTTTACACAAATTTAAATATAAAAAATATTATTTTACTTTATATACATAATAATTTAAAATAAAAATTTTAATATAAAAATAATATTTTACTTCACATACTCAATAAGTTTTAATAAAAATATAAACTTTATTTCACATCTTAGACCAAAATATTCAAATCGAGTATTTTGATCTAAGATGTGAAATAAAGTTTATATTTTTATTAAAACTTATTGAGTATGTGAAGTAAAATATTATTTTTTATATTAAAATTTGTGTAAAATAATTTAAATAATTTATTTATTATTATTATTGTTATTTTTTAAACTAGTACTATTTTGGTCCTGTTTTGGTCCTTGCGCCAAACAGGGCCAAGTGTCTTAAGTTCTGAAGCCTTGTATTTCCTTTGTTTTTCCTGTACTTATGAGAAAAACATGTAAGAGAACAGAGAAAATGAAATTGTAACAAGTTTTATCATTAATGAAATGCATTTTTCTTTCAAAAACTTGTTTTGAATGAATTCTGTTTGTGTTTGTCTTTTCTTTCGTGTTTAAAACAGGTACCACGAGATCAGAAAAAAGAGAATAAGAATCCATAAGTTGTGAAAGTATAAAACCAATGATAAATTCTAAGTTAAAAGGAAAGTTACTATCCTCGTGTACGATCATAAAACATCGGACGATAGTAGTAAAGGGGACAACAGTGCCGTCATGAGACATCGCGCACGATTATGAACCATCGTGCACGACATTACGATGAAACGGGGGGAAGCGACGCTTTGATAACTGTGCGCCGCTTCGAATTATGAACTTGTTAGAAGATACGGACGGTCTGATTGTGTCCGCGCACTAATCGAAGAGATCAGACGGCCAGAAGATGAAAGGACACGGCTGTTTCCCATAAAAGGCTTCCCCAAGGGGCAACTGGTGTACTTGCTCATCTTCAAACCCTAAGAGAGAAAAAAAAGAAAATTTCGCCCCATCCGTTGCAAAATCAAGCCATGGGAGGTGGAGAGATCGAGTGGGCGGAGCTGGCCGATCAGTTCCACAAGGATACCAGTTACCAGGAGAGTCTCTTGATGGAGCACGAGGTGCTCAATACGATCAGGGGTTTAGAGGAAACCCCAACCTGACGATTATCCCCCCTACCGCCGACTTCTGACCGAACAACCCTCCCTAAGGGTCGGTATGCGTGTACCGGGCGCAGGTAGAGTACGGCTTGATGTCGCCGCCGCAACCGGAGTTCAAGGAAATCTTGAACTCGTTTCAGATTGTCCCGGCGCAACTCTCCCCTAACGCCGTTGCCTACGTGTATTCCTTCCTGAAACTGTTGCAGGCTCAGGGAATACCGTGGACCTTGATGCTGTTCAGGAGCTTGTTCAGCTGGATGGCAATGCCAGGGTACAAAGGATGCTTGGCCCTAAGGTCAATGACGAGGAAGGCGATGTTTTCAGGGGCAAATAGTTCTCACTCAGACTGGAGGGACTACTACATCTTTGTCGGGGGGGATTTAGGGATCCCCCTGACGCCCGGTACATGCCTTCCTGAGTTTGTGGATGACGCCAAGTGGATGACAGGGCAAGACACCCTAAAAAATCTGAAGAGGTTAAAGGGGCGGAGCTGGCCCTTGAAGGACTTCCTCAGACATGTGAGGAATGACGTATCCCTGCACGCCAAGGCGTTGGGGTACATCATTCTCAAGGAAGTCACCCCACCTCCTGGCATGATTCTGATGAAGAGGGCCAGGAGGGGGCAGCCTCCTGCCACCCAGCTCAGCAGAGAGATTATTGAGGTGGGGGAGGAAGAGGAGATAGGGGTTTCAGAGCCGGTCTGTGGTGGAACCGCCGTCGATGTGGTGTCCTCTCCTGAGGATACTACAGACGACAGGACAATCTTGGTCGAGCTGGGGTACACGGGAAAGAGGAAGGAACCTGTATCAGCCACCAAGCCCCAGACAATCCCTAAGGGTGCCAAAAAGATTGTTATAGGGGAGAAAACGGAAGGGAATGAGGCCAACAGGGGCCAAGAAAAGGAGGGGACGAAGAGACATTGCCTAGATTTGATTCTTAGTGAGGTTCCTGGGAAGAAGAGGGGTCCCTCCGAAAGCGCAAGCCTAAAGCCCCCAAATAAGAAGGTGAAAAGTGTGGAGGAGGAAGGCTTTGCTGCCGGGGGAGAACACTACTGGCAGCGGAGCGTAGAGCCCCCCTACAGTACTAACTTCGTCGGGATCTTTGGGGACGAAGGCACAAGAATGGCGGTGAGGACAAAAGGGGATGACAGAAGATTGACTGTCGTCACCATGCCAACCGCGAACAAGAACTGCGTCTACCGAGGAGAGGTAGGTCTGGCTCTTGGGAGCGGTCTGGTATCAAAGGACTTAGAGGAGAAATTGGAGAAGACCTCCACACTAGACCTCTATTTAGGCTTTGCCAACAGGATAGCTACGGTAGGGATCCTCTCTCAGACCTTATCTTCCGTTTATTCTAGTGAGCTGACTTGTTTTTGTTGCAGGTCCTCGCTCGCTTGCCGTTGGCTTTGAATAGGGCCTTGAGGACAGAGGAGCAAGTTCTGGAGCAAGGACGTCAGCTTCATCAACGGGATGAAGAAGTTGAGGCCTTGAGGGTCCAGTTTGCAATGAAGTCTTCGCAGCTTGATACTGCCCAGGAGGAAAAGGCCAAACTATAGGAGGAAAAGATCAAACTGCAGGAGGAACTTGTAGTATACAAGTCTGCGATGGGTGTGATGAAAGCTGACAATAAAGCCCTGCGGGAGAAGCTTGTCAAAGTCGCCGGAGACCAGGAGGCCGTTGTTGCGGAAAGGTCTACGGCTGCTGTGGAGGCTTACAAGACGAGCTTACCCTGTAGGCAGGAGAGGTTAGATGGGATCAGGCGGGCTTGAGAATGATTGGCTTCCACTTTGATCCAAGGGGGCAAGATTACTGTTGCCGATCTTGGAGAAGTGGATCCCTTTCCTTGCATGGCCTCCAATCCTATTTATAAAGAAGAGGGATTTGACTTAACTGACAATCTTATCCATCGGGTATTTGATCTTTTGGATGGGGTCAGTGAAGGCTAATCTGCTTCTTTATAAAATGAGTGATGTAACCCCTTTTAATTTTTTTTTTTTAAATGAAATGAAAAGGAAATTTGTTTATTACATACTTGTTTATTCTGATGTATGAAATGCACCGGTACCTTTGTATGAAGTCTGAGATATTCTGATTGTAACTCTGAGAAAACCCCTTATAACAAGTTAATAATAAGGGACTTTGGATCACAGAGAACACCCCAAGTTTGACTTTTGAGACTTCGTAAGTCCGCATAGGAGGGAAGTAGTGATAATAAGAAAGATCCCGCCTAGGAGGAATTTTTTGACCCAATGCCAAAAGAACTTGGAGTGTTTGAAACATCGTGTCCGATGTTTGTACTTAAGTCATGGGCGACCTCGGGGGTCTCTTGAATTTGGATTAAAAGTATACTTCTTTATACACCTGCACAGGAAAGAAGTAATAATAGTAGTCGAGATCTTGCCTAGGAGGGGTTATCTGACCCAATGCCAAAAGGACTTGATCGTCTGAGATATCGTGACCGATGTTTGTACTTGAGGCAAGGGCTGACCTTCGTTAAAGCGACAGATCCTAGTGGGAAGCGAAGGCACTCTGCTTAGGGGGGACCTGTATCATGAGCAGATGGCAGGGACTGCCCTAAGGTTACGAGCAGGTCTCCAGACCTTCCGCTAGCCGGATGGGCTTATGGAAGGGTTCCAGATGTATGTAGGAGACCTCGCCTACCAGGCGTAACTAGGCTCGGTGACCGCCATATATGCAAGGTTAGTTATGACAAACTATCGTGTACGAGGTCCGGAGCCTCGGATACGATGGTCGAGATTTGAGGTTGAAATTATATATGAGCGATAGTCGTTAGGCTGATATGAATACCCCATTTTTAACAGGTGTAAGATTCATTGTCACAAGAATCTCGGAGTTCAAGATATAATTTCTGGGGCAGCATAAGAAAATTCAGATATACTTTGGAAAAACCCGAATATCCATTAATAAAGAATGTTCCAAGACTTGTCAATTGAATCCATGTAATAAATTCCTGACTGAATCTGTACAAATTAATCTTGTATATGGAGTATAAAGATGAGCTGCTACCAAGGATCATGCATGGAATTTCTTTAGATCATCTCCACTCCAAGTTCTGAGGAGTTGGATGCCTTCAGAAGTCGTGAGATAATATGCGTTCGGTCAAGCAACCTCGCGCACGATGTAAGGGCCTTCCCAGTTAGGTTCAGCTTGGGAACCCCCAGATTCCTGCCAGCAAGAAGTCGCAGCTTGAGTACCAAATCTCCTTGAACGAAAGTCCTGGGGTTAACCCTGAGGTTGAAATACCTTTCAACCCGGCGCTTGTGCTCCAAGAGCTTGAGTGCGGCCAACTCTCTTTTCTGTTCCAAGAGGTTTAGATCAACGCGTCGCGAATTATCATTTTTGCCCGTCCAGGTTTGCAGATCTTTGAGATTGAAGTTGGCTGCATTTTCTACCCTGGGGGAGGAGTATTCTAGCTCAACTGGTATGACTGCGTCCGTCCCGAATGAAAGAGAGAAAGGAGACTCCTGGGTGACCTCGGAAGGAGCTGTATTGTAAGCCCAGAGACCGCCTGGTAATTTTTCTGGCCAGCGGGTTTTGGCACCGTCAAGACGTTTCTTCAAGATATTCAAGATATTTTTGTTAGCGGCCTCTGCCTGCCCGTTGGTGTGAGGGTGCCAAACGGATGCATACTTGAGATTGATTTGGTGTTTACCATAGAAGTCATGGATCCGCTGATTAGCAAACGGGGTACCATTGTCTGCGATAATCACCATCGATATGCCGTATTTGCAGACGATATTAGCCCATAGAAAATTCTCGATATTTTGAGCAGTAGAATGAGTAAGTGGCATAGCCTCACTCTCTTCTTCTTGTAAGCTCTTTGTATTAACCTTCACGGCTATCTTTTTCCATTAGTGAAACTTTTTCGCTGATCGCTCGGTGGACGTAGGGGATTTCCTCCTTGAACCACCTTAAATCTGTGCGCTGTTCTGGATGCTCCGAACTCTCTCTCTCTTAAGCCTCCACTAACAGGCTTACCTCTCTGTGCGCCGCCGTCTCTCGAAACTCTCTCTCTTTTTTTTGTGTTGCTTGGGATCTCCTACATCCTACGTCAACAATAATATATATATTTAAACTTTTAAATCTACATTTTAATTAATTTTACATATGTAAATATATTATAAGAAATATATTTTAATAAAATTAATGAATAAATACATGTATAACACATTTTAGTTTAAGTAAGAATTATATATAATATACATAATATAAAATGAATATTTAAATTAAAAAAGTAAGTTAAAAGATACACTCGACATAACTCAAAAATTGATTTGAAATCGAATAGATTTTTGTTGCCTCAAAATCAAGCTCGATTCGAACTAAAATTTTTTTATTTTAGTTGAGCCAAACTTGCTCAAATTCAACTCACTATTAACTTTAAATAAAGCAAAATTGAGAAGTTATTGTATTTGTATAATGTAATAGTTAAGATATTTCAAATTTTATAATTATATACAAAAAAAAAAACCAGAAGTACATGAAGAGAAAAATAGTGTGTTAAACTACCAATTTTTTATAAAGTTTTTTGTTTCAAAATTTTTTGAATATTATTTATATATTATCTTTTTCATAAATTTAAATTATAAAATTATATATATTTAAATATATATATATATAATATTTAAAATGTTATGACATATAACTGCAAAAATATCTATAACGCTTCGTCTCCTTGTATACATTCTCTTTCAGAGTTCAAGCGATCAATCCCAGCTTAAGTTAAAATTACAAATTTTCTATTAATTCGACAAAATTAGTGAAAGCTTATTGTTTCATAATTCGATTCTCTCATCAATTTAAGCAAATTTACTGACATGAATCTTCAATGATCGATAACCAACATAAAATATATTGAACAAATATCGTACAAATTTTTTAAAAAATTAGATTAAAGTCGAGACATTTTCTAAAAATAATATATTAATATAGTAAAAAATACAGAATTAAAAAAAAAAACATAGCAAAAAATATTCAATGATGCATAATCAAATAATGAGATAGGTAAATCACGAGGACCCACAACTTATCGGTTTTGGATAAGTTGTAAGTGCCCACGACTTACCCAGAACGGGTAAAGCCGTGAGGGCTCATGACTTCTACTCAAAACGGTCCATTTTGAGTTGTGAGCCCCGACCTACCCATTTTCATCACAACAAACGCCATTTTAGTTGGTTTGGGTAAGTTCTACGCCATCACAACAGTAGTTGCTTGCAAAAACTACAGGTAAGTATTAGAAGATTCATCGAAAAACATTCTTCTAGTGCGATATTAGAGAAGGTAAAAAGTAAAGAAAAAACTAAGAAGAGCATTACTTAGAACTATGATACTGACAGAAAATTAGGTGATGCATTGAAATGACTGCATGCTAAAAAAAACTGTATTATATAGAGAAGGCAAAGGGTATTCCTATACACAAGTATAAATTATCATCTTTTCCTAAGTTTCAATATATACAATTTGGTATTTACAGTATAATTAGATCAGAACTCCAAACCATTGTTGAGCTGAATAGAGAAGGCAGGCCTGCCAACACCATTGAGAGGAGCTTCCACTCTGACTACTACCCCTGAGCTTCCTCTATTACCATTCCATTTTGATCTCCCAATCTGCATTCAGAAAATAAAAGATTGAAACGATTTTCAGATCCTGCCGCTCCAGTTTTGATCAATTCGAAATCAATTGAATTTCTTAAGATTTTAAGTCAACATGCTCTAAATAAAATTGATTCATCTTGAAACAGACTGCTTAAATATACGTAACCTGACCTAGTATATATGCATAAAATCAAGAGTAAATATCATCCAAGTCCTTGAAATTAGGGGTAATATCAAATAGATCCGTGATTTCAAAAAACTTTCAATGGGGTCTTTGAGGTTGACATCATCGCATAAGCAGCATTATTTCCATGCAAAATCCTCTCTCTTAGTGGCATTCTACTTACTCTTTTAAACCTCTCAGCATTAAAACGAATTTGGTTCCCTAGGCAATTGAATCAAGGTCTCTCTAACATGACAAAACCGCACATCAACAATAACATTAAGGGGGCGTTTGGTTCGTTGTTATCTTGGTGTTATGTTATGACATCTAGATGTCATCTTTTAACTAATAATTTTATAATTTTATAGAATATTATTTATAGATGTCATTAAACGAAACAATTACTTTCTCTAGATAATATAATATAACGTCAAGATAACATTGAACTGAACGCCTAAATCAATTTTGGGAATACAGTTTACACATCATGAATAGGGAAATTATAGTAATAAATATGCATAAGCCGTATCTGTAAAGTAGGTTCTAATTAATTATGCTAAGCACTATATTACTTTGAAAATTTCACTGTTAACAAGGAGCATAAGAAAATTATGAAACTTACAGCCAGAGAAGCAAAAGCCGAAGACTGCGATGCAGAAGAAAAACCACAGATTAGGCTGAGCTTTTCCTTCAGAGAATGGATAAACTCTGCACTCAGCCCAGGATTGCTCCCGCCAAAGGTAGGGCATATGCTAATAAATGAACGAAAAACTGATCATTAAAGATGTATTTCTTTGAATATATATACATAAATGGTAATATAATATAATATAACACACAAACAACATATCAGAACTCAACGGTTGGGGTCTAAACGGCAACATTGATGAGTTCTATTTTTTGATTTTTAGAACTAGCCAATTTCTAATCAACCCAGAACTCAATTTCAGTTCACATTAAAATCACATGTTGAGTTCTAGTTGACGCAAATGCACTCAACCCAGAGACTATACAATCCCTAGGCATTGGTCAAACAGCAAAGTTGGCCTTGCTAAAATCTATGGATTCAACCAAGATCTAATATAAACTGTGTATCACAATAGAACAAGTTGAGGCTAAAAATGCTTATCACACATTGATATTCGCCTAAAAGCAAGTAATAGAAAAGAACACTACGAAAATGCTTACATTGAGCTACTTGGTATGTTGAAACATGAACATGTATCCCTTTCAGGAAACATGAACATGTATTAAAACTGCTGATGGGAAAAGGTAAATTACCAACATAAAGATTAATAGTAATGAAAATTTTTAAGAAACCCGAAACTAAAATATTAACATAGATTCCTGGAATGAAAACACAGATATGCTTCAAGTATAAAAAGAATGTTGATGCTGGACAAAAGAAAATAATATGCTCTATTACCAAAACTAATGCGAGAAATAAAATTATATGCAAATTTGATATCAATAATTTAAATAGTAAATTATCTCAAATAAAAGAAATAATTAGCAAATTTTAATTATAGGATAATTCAAGTAATTTTAAGCAAAAATTTAAGAACCAAGATACAGCAACAGGACCAACCTGAGTTGGATGGTTGGGTGAACCATGAGACCTGATGTCTTCCAAGACAGCGTTTGTGCAAGCCCCAGTGAAAAGGACTTATCAGGCAACTGAACCAATGGGGTTATTCGAGTGCCAAATCTATTCTGCAAAGACAACAACAACTAAGATCAGAGATATCAATATTGATAAAGGAATTAAAGCTGAAGTAGGAAACAAGTTAGATTTTTCTTTTCGAAGTCAACCACAAACTCTGTAAGGCAAACAATGATCGTGTAAACATAAAAATGTATGACCATCATCAGTTTAAGAAAAAAAGCAAGAACGGAATGTTAAATATGGATTCGGTACACATAAATTGGCGAAGTCAAACCACAGATTCTGTAAGGCAAACAATGATTGTGCGAACATAAAAAAGTATGACTATCATCGTTTAAGAAAAAAAACAAGACAGAATGTTAAATGTGGATTTGGTACTCATAAATTGGCAAAAATGATAGCAACATCTGCTTTTCAAATGTCACCACGACACTCCATGAGTCTTAAAAGGTTACTACAAGACCTTTACTGATAACAAAACCATAAAATTATGAAAACTGAATATTAAAACACAGTTCATTTTTTATATTGTGACTTGTTTCTTTCAGTTACCTAACAAATCTTGCACATCATATCCTTTACATCCTCTGTCATCTAGTCACTATAAAAGAATTCCACGGTTGCTAAGAACAAGCATCTATAGATTACTCCCATCAACTTCTCAAGAACCAAACATCATGATGCATGATGATTAAGGTAGTGTTGCGCATCAACGACAAAAAGCACAAAGCATTAATACCAAAATACCCAGGGTCAACTTTGTGGATTTCTCTTCTCCATTCATAAAGCTTTGAAGGAGATGTTAATGGGGAAAAAGTGCTTAAAGTGCATTAAAAAGTATAAATAACTAAAACCTCGAGTATAAAAGTATAGTAATGACTGTATGACAACAAAGAAGATTTATAGACTGGAAAATAAATACTAGAAAGATAGACAAAAGTATAGGTATCTTGCATACCTTACTTAAAAGAAATATAACAACAAAGAGGATGGATAGAGTAGAAAACTCAATAAATTCTCAGCAAAAAAATAAAAAATTTAAAAAAACGCATGTCCAGAAATTCTTTCTTAAAGTATTTTAGCTACAGTGGATCTTCATTCCATAGGAAATATAACGATCATGATATTTTCAAAAGCTTTGTTCTCATCTATTCCATAGTGAAAAGTGTTTAAACAGAATATGAGATGCTTCCAGATCAATTCAGACCTTGCAAGAAAAGCTAAACCTCGTTTCTCCTGGATATTGACCCTGAGCTTGAAGCAAGCCACCAAAAGCAGGAAGGAAAGCACTGTGAGTCAGCCCTTCGCCAGCAATGTAAGTCAGTTGTCCATTTGGGAACTGCAAGTCCATGAATGACTGATGCAAACACAAAGTCACAATTATTTCACAAGAACATAAGTTGCATGTTGACAGCAAGGGAACTAACTAAGTTATAGAAACCTTATCATAACTAGACTTCAAACTCAAAATCAGTAGAGTACGTACAAAGAGTCAAGAATGAAAAGCGTTATTATACGTTAGTTATATATATAACGCATCTCGATGTATTTGTATCCAACATTTTTTGAGATTTATCGTATCATTATATTCATATTGTATCATATATGAATTATCGTATTGTAACCGAGCTTTATAAATAACAAATTTCAAACTTTATTATGCATTGCCCTGAAGATAGCAACATGAAAAACAGAAATGAGTAGACTATGCTGAAGATTGTGATGCTATTAAATTTTCTTGCTGCAACGTAATAGAAAAAAATATAGGAAAGATTACTAGTATGTCCTAAGAGTTAATCCATAATTACACTTCTGGTCCACGATTTTTAAAAACTTACTGATAGGTTTTCATAATTTATCTAATATTAATTCAAGATCTTTCCGTAATTACCTCTTCAAATTTTCTAATTTTATTTCATTTTTTATTTTTCTATGCGATGTTCTCTCTCCTCTCTCAGCTATATCTCTTCACTTTCTTTCTTACCCCTTTCTTTCCTTTATATCACACTAAAAATATAGAGAGAGAACCTCTCCCTCCTCATCTCCCGTCAAATGGCGACAATAGCGATAATAGAATGGCTGATTGGTAGGCTGCTACAAACGTCCACCTAAGAAAGCGAGACACACAGAGAGAAAGAGAGAAAGAAAGAGAGGTAAGAAGAGCTAGGAAGCCGTAGGCCTTCACTTGAAAGAGAGACCCTCTCACTTTCTGTGAGTGAAGAGAATAGTAAAATGGAGACTTTAGTGTAAACGTGATAGAATATTCCTTAATTAGTAATGAAAACTATTTGCATGGGCCTTGTATGCAATAAGTTTTCTTTTAGGGACCTTATACATTATAACATTTCATCGATAAGAACATATTAGTAAGTTTTTAAGAAATATGGATTAAAATATAATTATGGGTTAACTTTAGGGACACATTAATAATTTGCCAAAAAAAAAATTTATTCAAGGTTAATTATGAGAGCTAATGGTTTCCTATGGACTTGGCCTCCAATAAAAAGGCAAAAGAATGCCACAATTCCAAAAGTATTTTTCCCCTCAAAGTCACAGATTCTGATTCAAACAACCAATATAGGCTAAGGCCACCGAGCATTGAACAAGAAATACTTACACAAGCAAGTGGATTTAGACAAATCATTGACATGAAGAGCCATCTTCTATGCTTTGACCATAATGCTGGACATAAAGAATGCAATCCATTCTGCAAGTTGGAACATTGGATAATAGTCAGAACAGGACGCTCTAAATTGAAATTCTTTACATAGGCAATAGAAAGACTGAAATAGAGCTAAAAATTATAAGGAAATATTGCAAACAGTATGTAGCCAATATTTGGAATACAACTTAACCAATCTCCTAAACTCCAAACCGACATTAAACTAGCCAACGGTAAAACCATACATAACCTAACCTCTTGTTTCAGTTTCATCTATTTTGTGGTTCTATTCAACTTATAAAATCAGTTTATTCAGCTTGCATTGAATGATATATTAAACTCCATTAAATATTGAGGTTCTATAGGTTATAATTATAATTCAATAAAATTTTTAGAGGTACTTCCATCTGGACTCCTGAGGCAGACTCCTGATAGTATGTAATTCCACAAAAATAAAACATGTCATCTAGATTCCTCCCATCCAAAATTTTTTCCATATAAATACTTTTTAATAAATTCTATCAAATTTGACCATTAAAGTTGTTATTTTAAAAAATTTAAAATACATATTTAAGTAATTCAAATTACCATTATAATCTCAACTTTTCCTTTTTCTCTTATTATCCTAACTTACAATAATAATTTTCAATGTTTAAACATATATTTTTAGTTTTTTGAAACAGCAAAAGCCAAACTTAAGAACCTACATGGAAAAAAATTTGGACTGAAGGGATCCATTGTAAACTTGCGTCAATTCGTAACTCTACCACGTGGGATCAGATGCAATTATTCCTAATTTTTATTCAAAACAAATGAAAATATATCACATTTATCCTAGTTATCATTCAATATTATTCAACTCTAAACCTAAATCATCCGATCTATAAAAAACTAAACCAACTTAAACCAAGCCCGATAAACCAAATCAAACCAAACCCAACTCATGAAAAGCAACGATTTAAGAGAAATCCAAGACCATGGAGAGAAGGGATTGGAGAAAAATAGAAGGATGAACCATTTACGTACATGACAAAATATTTAGTAAATTTACATATGAGGTTAACTTTTGCTTCATCACATAAAACTCACGTAAGTGCACATTTGATACTTCTTAAGCAATTTGTATGTGCTCATGTAAATCTAAAGAATGAGAGGTTTAATAGGTAACTATGTAAAATAGTCCATTATGTATGTGATTCTCCCAAAAAAGATTCTTACCTATTTGGCAGCCACATGAGAAATTGTTATAAATTTTTTAGCCATAATATCTCATAACAGAATTTTAAATAACACAAAATAATTTTATTTCATACCATACACAAATTATATATAATCTTACATCCTACATATACTTTACTACAACCATCAATTTTATTTCACAATTTAACTATATTACCAAATGGTTTGACTAAAGATTTTCCTATTATAATTGAATTATACCAAGGCTCGAGATTAAGTCTATATCTCTTTACATTAGCTATAAAAATTCTGACTGAACATATTAAGAAAAAGTATCTTGGTATATGCTTTACGTATATGATATTCTTGTTGATAAGACTAAAAATGAGACCAAAGCGAGAGTGAAGCTATAAGAATAGCTTAGATTCTAAATTTTGTTATCTTAATATAACTAAAATCGAATATATAAAATGTAAATTTAGTTAAGATAAAAGAACATATATTGAGGAAAAAATAATTAGTGATCAAGTTATCAGGAAGAGTGAGCAATTTAGATAATTTAAATCAAATATACAAAATGATAGTGAAATAGAAGATGATGTTGTTAGCAGAATTCACACATAATGAATTAAATGAAGAAATACATTTGGTGTATTGTATTTGATGTATTGCGTGATAGAAAAAACTCTCATACTTAAAGATAAATTTTATAGAATAGTAGTAATACCGACGATATTTATGGTGTTGAGCGCTAACTTACAAAACAAAAATATACGAACAAAATAACTATCGTAAAAATAAAGATGCTAAGGTGAATGAGTGAGTATATACATAAGGATAAAATAAGAAATAAGTATATCCCCAAGAAAGTTGGAGTAGCCTCAATTGAAGATAAGCTCAAAAAGAGTCAGGTTAAATGATTTGGCATATATATCGTAGACTAATAAAAGCTCTGATAAAAAAGTTGAGTTATTAAATCCGTCTCATGTAAAAAGAGGAAGAAGAAGACTAAAAAAAATATAGCAAAAAACTATAAGGAAAAACCTAACATACGTAGAGCTGAATGAGAAGTTATTTAATAAAGTGCAATTGTTCACGTAACCGACCCACCTAATAGAATAAAGACTTGGTGGTGATGATGGTTGTTGTTAACCATCTCACCAAATACACCACAAAAGCTCCTAAACATGTTATTTTTAGTCATTTAAACCCTTCACAATGCTCTTTATAGAGTTGATCCGCAAGGACAGCCATAACACCCTCACCCTAGTCACTATAAGAGCTAGCACAGCATACAGCTAGGCATACTAAAACAAAGCACACAAACAAGGTTGACCATTCTCGATAAGCATATAATTCCCACTTCATTAAGCCATGTCAACACTAACCATTACATCATCTTTACCCTAATTCAGGTCAATCTGAAAAAAATATGTGATAATAACCAACAACAACAACAAACTCCTAGAAAAGTCCCAAGGACACGCTGGTGCATATATCTAGCCTCTTAACTTCACAAAATAAAGAAAATCTGGAATATAGATTGAACCATAATATGATGACCTTGCGTACTGACATCATTCAAGTCTTATTTGTAACTTCATAGCTTTATTACTATCCCCAGCATTCTGCATTATCCCCAGGTTCAAGTATCACTTAATTGCTTTGACTTCTTCATCAGCCCAGACTCAACTATCAAAGCTGGTTCAAAAAAAAACTAACGCATTTTGCGGGATGCAAACTATCAGTATGGTTTGAGGTGCATAAGTAATTGTAGTTGGTACAACTTTCATGTCAAAAAAGAAATGGGACCAAATAACATCTGATGTGCAGAATCAATCCACAGGTGCTTTTATGGAAGGAGCAGTCTACAATACAAAAGCAGTTGTTATCCTGGACTTCCCATACAGAAGCTGTCTTATACTTGAGCTGAGCAGTTACAAGGACCAATCAGTGTTCAATAAGCAAAGCACCCAGCTCAAGCCAGAACTACAAAAAAAAAAAAAAAAAAAAAAATTTTTTTTTTGAAAACAGAAAACATTTCTAAGTAAATGTAGACATCCAAAGGCAAAAGTCTTTACATTTTTCAATATATTTATCCCAGTTAAGTTCATAATGTTTCATTAGCCATCATCTATATTGAATACCGCAGGATATAAACAAGCTCAAGAAAGAAATCAGTAAAGTGAATTTAAGTAGCACAAAACTAATTTTTGCTTATTTACATCCGCTGATAGAGTTGCTATAAAAGTGCATTTAGAATGAAATTTAAAAAAATGAAACTACTCAAATGAACACATGATTGAAGGTAGCAATATCTTCATTGGAAGTACATATATTTCGAGGGGAAATAGTTATGCAGCTTAGCAAGAAGTGTACATGTTCCCCCAGGTGGTGACCAATACTGCAATTACCTTACGATCATAGCCATACCACAGCAAATGCTGCTTTGATAAGTGCACTGGCAATAGAAGGGTTGTATCCCGAACAAACAATACAGGCCCCAGCTGGATCAAGAAAAGTGGAGAGTTCTCATTTCCTGAAGTAGAACTTCCATGTGATGCCTCTGCTCTCCATAGATCACCCCGCGCAACTAAAGTACTATTGATGTTATTTGTGCTACTATCATATGTTGATGAGATATTGAGGGTTCCCTGCATGAAATGAATGTATCAATAGAATGATCAAAAATAACCATGCAAATCATTTGTGACAATAATCAAAACAAATATGAAAAGAAAATATGTTTTGAAAACACAGGTCACTTCAACTTTCTGCACAGACAATGTTTTTGCAATAAAATAACGGTTTTGAGGATAAAAAAAAATCAGAAGCAAATAGCAAATTATGATACCACAATGAGATAAACGGAGAGAAATAAAAGTCATGCATTATGTTGACCATAAATACTGCTACAACTTTATTAAAAAAAAATACTGCTACAACTTTACTCTCCAGTACATTATGGACAATTCCTGAAGGAAAGGAAAAAGGAGGAGAATGGAAGAGAACCAGAAACTCTGATAGAAACAATTCCAAAATTTAATAGTACAATAGAAATATCAAAGTTAGAGCTAACTAAATCACCTATAGCATAAATCCACAAAATGGCACAGCGGTGCAATGATGAGAACAAAATTCATGTTCTTCTTTCTCAAACGGAATAGAAGTTTAGATTGGTATACACTAATCCCAATCTTTGAATGGGAAAACATATTTTGATGACCAAATATTTTACTTTTGGCTATAAATAACAAACCCATAAGAACAACCAGCCATTTATAGGTAATTTTCCTTTCACAGCCGGAAACAGTGACAAAGAAACAAATCTACAACCTGCGGCCTCCCAAAGTGCCCCGAACCCCTCAAATCAAATCCTTCTTCATCAACCCACTGCTGCAAACCTCCAGCCGCCGATGACTCCTGCACCCTGCATTCACCAAGCTGCTTCGCCACCAAGGTAAACCCATCGCCGCCGTGCCTCACTACGACACCTTCGTCATCCACCGGCCCGGAACCCAACTCGTCTCCGGCCGCCGCTCCACCTTCCTGCCAAAACGGTGCCGGAATCCTTCGGAAAAACTGCTGCACAACACCGTTGAGGCAGGCGCCGAACTCTGAGCCGGCTCGGCCTAGGCGGCCGCCGATGTCCAGTATAGCATCGGCATCAAACGGGTTCGAGGCCTTAAGACTCGGGGACGGCCAATTGAAAGAGGTAGGATTCATCGGGGACTGAAGGAGGCCGGAGAATCCCGAAAGCCCCTGGGCGAGCCGGTCAGCGAAGTCCTGACCATGGCGCTGCATCTCCTCCCATGGATCGAAGATTCTCTCCATCGACATCGGTGGAGAATCAGGGTTAGGTTTCGGGGAGGAAGAGAGAGGGGCTAAAACTAGGCGGGGAGCATGGATATACAGCTAGAGGAGGTGGGGCAGCGGTCATTGCTAACGATAGTGGCATTAGAGGCGCATTCATCGAGGTGCTGCGCAAAAATACTATTCACACTAAAAATGTGGTACAGTTTCATAATTTAGCTCAAATATTAAAAATTCGATAAATTACACCCAATTCCTTGCGTTTAAAGTTTAATAATGTATAAATTCACGTTATAATATCGAGATTCTTAAATTTTAATAAATTATTAAATAATTTTTTTATTTTTAATTATTAAATTTTTTTAAAATTACCATTATACCCCTTCCCTTCTCTCCCATCCCGATGGGCGGGGATCGGGAGAAGAGAAAGGAGGAAGGGTATAATAGAATTTTAAAAAAAATTTAATAATAAAAAATAAAAAGAACTCATTTGATAATTTATTAAAACTCAGGAATTCTGATATTATAATTTTCAAAAACCTAGGTTTGTATGTTATTAACCTTTATCCTAAATTTAAAAAAAATCAATTTTACTTTCATGCAATGATGCTGTATAAAAATTTTTAATTAATTTTAATATTTTTATAGACTTAATTCCAATATTTAAAATGAGAGACAAAGAAAAAATGCAATATAGATAAGGTGATGTGATATTAACGTTGAATTAAGAAAAAATTCTCTTAATTTATGTAATACAAATTTGAGCAGTTCTTCTAAGTTTTAAAGAAGGTTATATTATAATTTTAACTTCTACATAACTTTTAATAAATTAATTAATTTTATTATAGTTAATATAATTTTTAATATAATTAATTTATTTTATTTTATATTATAAAACTTTTCAAATTATTGTTTTTTCAACTAAATTAGCTCAAGAGGAGGTCGGCAGTAGTGAGAAGGCTGGCGCTGGGTGCTCATGTCACCATTAGGTCAACTGGTCAAGGGGCTGGTGGTGATCAATTATTTGTGTTTGAATTATTTTTTATCCTATAAATAAACTTATTTATATCATGTTGTTTAGAATTTTAACACATTAATTAATTTTATTTATAATTATATATATTCAAAAAAATATAATTTTTTTTCATTTTTTACCTCCGATGAAACATACCATTTCTTTGGTTTGAATTCTTAAAAACACTTTACCAATTATTTATATTTATGTCACATTTAATAAAAATTTTAATATATAAAATCAATTTTATTTTAAATTATATATATATTTCAAAAAAATATAAAATTTTTCTTTTTTTTAGTTTAGTTTGAATACTTAAAAGCACTTTATCAATTATTTTTATTTATTTCACATTTAATATAAATAAATTAATTTGATTCATCTAATACATAAATCAATTCATATTATATATATTTAAATAATTTTTATTTCACAATAACAACATATTTCCTATTTAAAAAAAAAAACTAAAACCCAAGCTATCCATTACGAGCACCGAGCATGCGTTTCACAATATATCGGGGACGAAGCTTATAATCTGTTATTACATGTATATTCTTTGCCCTACTTGTGTTTCACCTGGAGGTATTTATAAACGAGTTATAGTGGAGTTCAGCGGATTTTCCAGAAAGGGCACTGAATATTTTTGTCTATTGAGCCCATACCGGCTATCCCACCACTGACGACCTTCGGAAAACCGCCAGTAGTTGCTGGAGCACGAGACTTCTTGATCTTTGCGACCCGTGAATCTTTATTCGGTGGAAGCTATACTGACGTAGTACTCTGATAGCGACAACCAGAGTAGGAAAAATATCATATCCGATATTACGGGGGATGCTATTGCTTAAACATCGTGACCGATATTGGGAAAGGCCAAGCCAGCAAAATCAAAATCCGAGACCTGTAAAAGAAAAATCTGATTAATTATCATTGATGATGACAGTAAGGCTTGAGAGGGTCCTTCTAGGTATCACTTATATGACTGAAATGTGAGGACAAATTTAGGTGTAAACAAAAATATAATTTAATCATTTTAAATATCGCTTAAGGCTGTTCTACTTTTTTTTTCCTGGCCCTGTTTGGCAATGGACACAAAATCATGGCTAAAATTACTCATCACCAAAATCTTAAATTTATTTTAAAAAAATATTAAAAAATTATTTTATTTCTCATCTCACACAAATTTCAACATTAAACAATCACTTTATTTCACATCCAACACAATTCTCAATAAATCAATCAACTTTATTTCACATCATACACAATTTTTAATATAACCAACTTACTTTATTTCACATCGTACACATTTTTCAAAAATCACTAAAAATTCCAACCAAATCTTCTTTTTTTTCTTATTACCAAACAGAGCCTAAGGAGATAATGCTGTTCTATTCTACCACATTTACTTGGGAAAATTTTTTTAATTATAACTATTTTTTTTTAAAGTAAAAATTTTATTTTATTTTAAAATAATAAAATAAATTTTTTTATTTCATTTATATAAATTCTAACATTAAACAAATAATTTATTTCATATCTAATATAACTTTTAGAAAACTATCATTTAGGCCTAAGAGATTTGCCTATTTGACCATAAAAATTCATAAATTTTAAAACATGTTATTTAGATTAACAAAAAATATTACGCAAGATATCGTGGTTTCTCTGTGCTAGAATCTATTATGTATTATAAAAATGACAAAAATGTACTTAATTAATCTATCAATTTTCAAAATATGATATTACCTTTTTCAGATTGTTGGATCAAATCAACTGTGTGGCGGCTACCTCAGCGTGAGGCGCACGTATGCCGGAGTGCAAGGCTGCGTGCAGCGGCTGCCTGCGTGCAGCTGCTGCCTGCGCACGGCCTCCTGCGCTCGAGCCTTGCCGCGCTTTGCTGCTTGTGCCCGAGTCTCGCCGCGCACGGGAGCCTGCATGCCAGGCAGCGCTCGGCCGCCTTGCCTGCGCGTGGCCGCCTGCGCAAAAAATATATTTATTTTCATTTAATTTTTTTACAAATTAACAGTATTTTTAATGAAAAACATTATGTTGGACCTGATTGGAAGCTTTTTAGAAATAAGTAGAATCCTAATGAACTATATAGTAATTATTGTGAACATGAATGACATATTTTAACATTTGTAAGCTTTTATAACAAACTAAGCAAAGCTAAGAGCCAAAATGAAATTACTTCAAATTTTTAATAACTCACTCACTTTATTTGGCCATACATTTTTCCAATTTTCATAAAATTTTTTCTTTTTTGTTCCTTCAATTAAACAGAACTGCACTCTGAAAAAAAAATACTATCAATAAACAGATTAATAATAATATAAACATTTTTAAAAAAATAATACCACACACTACACATAAATGAATCCAAACATTAAATAAAATTTTAGCTATACATTGAAATATAGAATTTCTAATTAAACTTTGATGCCATTTATGAAAAATAAAAAGCATCAATCTCAAAAACAACAATCTTCAAATACTTAACATGTGAATAAATTAATTTTAAATGCCAAGCATTGTTGCAAAGAAATCTCAATTAAGCTTACACCTCCAGATCCTTCTCAATCTCTCTGAGTCAACTAGATAAAGAACAATTTACTTCCTTTTTCACAGGCTCACGGTATAAAAGAGAGGAAATTAGCAGAAACGACGGAGATGACTCAAGCATCTGCTCTGGTCCTGGAACTCCCCAGCGTGAGCTCAAGGTCGTCGGAGCCGCACTCCTCGTGAATCCTCTCTCCCTCCCATGGCTTCACCACCCCTGCCAGCGGCAGCTGCAGCTTCCCGTCGATGCAGCTCCCAAAGGCAAACTCGTCGGACGCGCAGTCAGACATCTGCACGTCGGGCGGCATAGCCACCGGTGAGCACATTCCGCTGTGCCCAGGAGTCCACATCCTGGAGGACACCGCGCTCGCAACGCCCTCCCGGTAAACCCCGAACGGGTTCGTCGACACGAGGCTGAAGGTCGGGGACGCCGGGCCGCCAGCAGGGAGGCGGATTCCATTGAGCCACGCCGGGTCGGGGATGACGTTGCGGACAGGGCTGGCGGGGGTGGAGTTGGGAAGGAAGGTGGCGAAGGGGGAGGAGCCGGGCGGCCATGACGGGAGGACGGAGGAGGAAGGCTCGTCCCAGTCGGACTTGATGCGAGGGGAGCTAAGGGGTGGGCTGACGGGGGCGCTGCTGCAGCCGTGGTGGATGTAGAGGTTGTGGAGGGAGGAGGCGGAGGAGGAGGAGGAGGAGAGGTTTTTCAGCCAGGGGATGAGGGAGTTGGGGTCGGCGTCGGCGGTGGTGGGGTGGCGGTGGGCATGGGTGATGTAAGAGGAGGCGGGACTGGGGAAGGAGGAGGAAGCAGGGCTAGGGTTATAGGAGGCGCAGGGGCTTGGATGGTAAGAAGAGCAAGGGCTGGCGGAGGCTGAGCCTCCGCCCACAATCTCCATGCGATCTTGCGGCTTGCATCCCTGCATTTACATTGCAGATGATGAATTTCTTTTTGATAAATATTTCAGCATGATATCAAATGGAATTTTAAATATTTATCTAAAAAATATAAAATTGTACTGCACATAGAACCAAATTAGAATGAAAACTCATCTGAAAAACCAATTCCGTAAAACAAAATCACAAAAATTCTAAATGTGATATTTTTTTCAAATCATAAAAAATTACATTATTTTTACAAAACATAAAAAGATAAACAGTTTACAGCACTAGTCCCAATACTCCCATTGCAAACAAATGGGCAGACTTTAAAGAGAAATAATAATAAATGAAGTGCTGATTAATCTTTTATTTATCCTACTACATAAACGTTAATATTAAAAACTAATTATTTTTAACTTTTTACATAATTTCTCATAAAATAAAAAACATCATGATTCCTCAAATTAACATGGTCCACGTATTTTAAAATTTTAACATTTAGCCCCAAAAATCATTATAATTATATCGATCATCCACTACATTTAGGCAAAGGAGGGGGCAATCCCAAGCCCCCCTCTCTCTATCGACATGAGGGGCAAAAGTCCCGACCCCTCCTCTCTCTCAATCTATGTTCCCGTCCACTTCAATTGCCATCTTCCACTCCAAATCACAACAAAGCAAGGAATTTCAATTCGAAATTCAAAATTCAAAATCCATTCCCCAAACCAGTAAATCTCCATAACCCTTTAAATTAAAAAAAACTTCCATAACCCTGGCGCAAAATCTCATTTCCCACATCCTCCAGAGAGCTCGAATTCCTCCTCTGTGTCTTTCCCTCAGTTGTTCTCACATGCAGCATCTGTTTCTCCTCTTCTTCTCCAAGTTTACAATAAGCTATGTTCGCCTCCACCCGTCTAGCTCAATCACTTCCTTGTCTTCCTATACTGGTTCAGCGCTTTCTCATAAAAAAGCTCTCCCTGAACACCGAGCAACCATTGTTAAAATATATATGTACACACACACATGTACTAATCCTCTTCTTCAGATCTTCTTTTCCCTCTAAATCACGACTAGAAGCAAAGCCAAATTATGGTTTCCTCCAGTAGCTTGGGACATCTCCATTCTCCAGAACTCGAGCCTAGAAGGGGATCTTCAAGCTTTAATAGAAGAGAGAAGGCAGAAGATGATATCCAACGGGGAATCTGCTAGCTCGTTGCTTCAGGAGGAGGAAGCAAAAGCATCTCAATGATCTCACAGAGCTGGTTGACAGCCTGGGCAAGAAGAAGAGCCAGATCCTCGCCATGCCATGGCTACTATTAAATCTCTAGTTACTAATCTAAAAGCTTAAATTTGTTTTTTTTTTTTTAAGATTTTACCATTAGACATAATTTCTCCCACCTTAGAATTTGTAATGGTGTTACTCAAACTTGTGACTCCTGTTACCCAGGCAAGTGTCTTACCCATTAGGCTAGGACAATACAACTTAAACTTGTACGTTATTGGTCTAGAAATAATTTTATATCCTAATAACGAACCCCACGCCAAGCTTGTTTTCTTTATAGTATAGAGTTCTGTGTACTTTTTTGGATTTTTATATACATGTCATGCAAATTGTGCTATATTACATCACATCCTTTCTCACAAAAAGTAACCACTCCATAATATAATTGTATGAATAAGGTACGTAGAGTAGTGCGCCAAAATTTGTGTGACATGTATATAAATATCTCCTTTTTATACCTTATACTACAGATAGGTGAGGGTCACCAGAGTTCAAACTTAAGATCGCTAGCTCTGATACTATATTAAATCACTGGTTAGCAATAGACCTATAAGCTTCAGCTTATAAGCTATAGTTCAAAAATAATTCTATATTCTGGCAACTACCATTATTGCATTTGAGTAGAAGTAGAAAACTCTGTTCTTCAAATGCAAAAATAGAGGTTAGAACGATGCTTTAGTCCTTAAATGGAGAGAGAACTTTACTTTCCTTTTCTATTGCCTACAACTAGAGAGAGAAAAGAGGGGAAAGAGAAATAAAAGAGATTATTAAAGAAATTTAATTTAATAATAAAAATTTATTAACAAATCATTATTATTTTAAAAATTATTGAGGAAAATATCTAAATAGATCTATGTGAAGTGTTTAATAACCTCAAGTACCTATTTGAGAATGTTAATATATCTCAAAAACTCAAATGTGAAAATTTAAAAACATAAACATATTAGATATTATGCCTTAACTTCAAAAATTTAGTTGTAATTTACCCCTTCCAATATACTAGTCAAATTTATTTTATATTTTGTAATGAAACCTAATATAACAAGATATCACCCTTCAAAAAAAAATACATAATAAGATATCTTTATTTCAATTTATTGACAACAATTAAAATGCAAAAACACCAACCGCCCAAATAAAATTGAATCGATCTAGAATTGGGTTGGTCTATGAATATCTCCAATTGATTCAACTGACTCTCCATGAATGCGATAAAAACAGAATAATAAGGAACTACATAAGATTGCAACAATTTTTAAAAAATATGTTTTTTAATTTCTCAAAGATATAAAACATTATTCTTCAAAAAAAAATATTAAATAGTTCCCATATATCTTGATGATACGAAAGAGAGAGTGCCAAATTAAAATTATCATTCTATCACATCAAAAATAATTATCATTCTATAAAAAAAATGTATTTATTTCTTATAGTTAGTTAACATTTGTTTTACATGCATAACAAACCATATGGAGAATGGACCATTTAAACAATAACAAATGATTCAAAAAATAATATGTTAAAATTATCAATAATAATTTTGAATACTTCTTAAAGCTTATATCAATAATAACAATCTATATAAGCTGTTAGAATAAAAGTTTTGTTATGAGATTATTAACCTATTTGATCCAAGAAAAAGTTCTTTTAAAATTTAAGAGTATCCACTTAATTAGTGTCAGAAAGGAAATATTATTATATAACTAATCAATAATAAAGGAAAGGTCATTAAGTATTATGGATCAAGAATGCAAAAAACTTGACAAGAGAGCATGAATGATATAATGGAAGTGCTTCCAAAAAGTTTAAATAAATAATAATAATAATAATCTTTATTTGGGAACCAGTTACGAACCGTTTCTCTAATGATTCATGGTAATATATGGGCAAGCATATCCAATCTGTCCTCTTAATAGGATCTAATTTCAATAATGAATAGACTTACTGATTCCAATCGAGTTTTGAATCAAACTAATCAATTAAACAACCCAGGTAAGATAGTCTATCTCCCATAAGGCCTAAGGCTCAACCGATCTACATTATTGTGTGTTACAAATATACATGGGCAATCATCCCACATCTGCAAATTTCAAAAAAAAATCATCTCACATCAGTAGTTAAACAAGCTGTGGCATTATACACAAGTGGTGGCCTTTAATCATTGGCCTAAGCTTTTTGGTTAATGATTATCAATTTACTTATATATTGAGCTCAATTTAAGCCCCATGATATAAATCACCTTACAAGTGGTATCAAAGTCAATGGTTTGACTAGAATCAAGTGACTTATGTAGGTTATGTTTCCCTAGGTCTTGTTGGCTCTACCATGGCTGAGAAAATCTAAGAGCAGGAGAGATTAACTCTTACTATAATTTTATGTGGTTAAATGATCTCTCGATGTATGCATTTGATAGGTTAAAATAACCAACTGAAAGGGTTAAGATTAATGTGGATAGATTCTCATGTCAAGGAAAGATTATTAGGATTACACATAAGTAATTGTCCCATATTAATAGTTCAACAGATTGTTGTATTGATATACAATTAGTAGCTCTTCCCTATTGGTCTAAGTTTTCGAGCTAAATATTCACATGTGTATTAGACTCAACTTGAGACCTTCATATGTCTCCCATAAGGCCCTGACATTGTGGAGTGGGCACTCTCCCACCATTCCCTGGCGACAAGGCTTAGCTCCAGAGCCCTGACTGTCTATAATGGAGCAGAGCGCTTCAATCCCACAAAACATCCAAATTTCATCTGATCTAATTCATAATGATTCATTGCACAGCCAAATTTCATCCTAACTCCAACATACTGAATAGAAGAGTACTGAGAAATAGTGGATTTGCTGAGATGGAAAATAATTTTGAGTCTCAATCCATAAATCCAAGTCAACAAACGCAACATAACTTTAATGCTTAATCCCAACTATTTGGAATTAGTTATTAATCCCAACTATTTGGAATTAGATATTAATCCAAGTCACGTAGAGAGAATGTTTTTGCTAAACTTGATGAAATTTCGAGCGATAATAGCTCCAAGAATAGGTGCAAATACCAAAAAGAATTATTTAAAAAAATTAACAGTTTGGTAGTTACAACTTAAAAGACGAAGTTAACTCGATTTACAGCCGAGGCTACAAAAAAATTAGCGCGCTTAGGGGAAAAAACAATAATTTGACGCGAAAGAAGACCTACAATTAATTAAAAATCCCCAAACTTTAGTAAAGCACGCAAAGCATCAACAACGCCGACACGCGGACCACGTGACGTGAGGCCAACTACGCAGCTGCCGTTGCAGCTTAAGCAATAAAGAACCGCGATCAAAAGCAGTGATTTCAAATCTTCAAATTCAAAGATGAAAGAGAAAATTTCCGAATCTTAAAACCTTTCCCACCCTCCAACATGATAAGCCTTTATAACTGGCCTTCACGTGCCGATCATTGCCCCAAAGAATCAATCAAATCAAGAGAAAAAAAAAAGGGAAAAAATGGGAGATAAATTTCGGAAGAACATGAAAAATGGCAGAAAGACGAGCCCACGAGGGTCACACCAGCGAGCCGTTCGAAATTACAGAACTCAACCAAATTAATCGTAAGACCAAGTCCACCTCGGAGGGCAATCAGGTAAATTCAATAGATGATGTTGCCGGCTCGCAAATTATTATAATTATTTATTTAAAAGGTAGCCCGGCCGGCCCACGTTAGCGCAACCTGCTTTCGTGCACCACCGGGGGAATTTCTGGCGGAATATAATTGCCCTTCGCCGGCGAAAAGCTGGCCCGCAGTCCGGCGGGTAACTCAGCGCTAAATAACTATAATCAAGTTCGACACACAGGGATCCGGTCAGCGCACGTTAGCAGAATCTTGTATCGCTGGGAACGGAATTTTCAAGCCGAAAACGCAGACGGGAAATTAAGAAAGACGGCCGGCCGCACGGCCGTCCGTCTTGCGCCTCACGGTCAATTTTCTATGAATATCATCTCATTTGCTTGGTAAAATTACCAGGAATTGAGAACCCTAGAACGTACCTTCCGATAGGTGGTGCCGTCGGGCTCGACGATCCAGCCGGCCTCGTTGCAGAGGGCTTTGAGGACCTCGTTGTTGTCGCAGTGCTTCGGCAGCTTATAATTCCCGTACATCCTCAAACCGGCGTAGATCTTGGCGGCGATCGCCCTTCGCCGCCGCTCCCTCCGCTTGTTGTTCTCTCTCTCCTTCCATGTCGGCAGCCGAGTTCCCGAAGTCATTTCTCCGCCGCCAACAAATCGGAACCCCTAACTAGCAGAAACCCTCCCCTTCAAGCCCCAATTTCCAGCAAAATCAACTCAAGAAGCCGCATCGAAAACCCCAAATTTCCGATCTGAAGTGGCACCGCAGATCTGAAGAGAGAGAAACCAAATCCGGGAAAGAACAGCCCGGAACTTCGATCTGGGTGCGCAGTACTCGACGACCAGATGGCCGGAGCTACTGAAGAAGGAGATGAAAGAGAATGTATTAAATACTGACTTCGAACTCAAAAGCCCAGATTTTTAACTAAAACTACGAAAATACCACCACTATATGTGAACAGGTAACCGGTAAATAGAATGGTATGAAAGTAATTATCAGGTTGAAGCACGTTTGATTCGAGCATTTTTTTTATCTTAATATAAATTTTAAATTATAAAAATTTAATTTAATTCATATTAAATATAAATATAAATATTAAAATTAATTTTATTTTATATTTTACATACTTTTTAATATTAAATTTATAAAATAATTTTTTTTTTAAATTTAACCCTCAAACCAAACGAGATTGACTCTAGCACTACAAATGCACATAGCTGTGCACAGCCATTGTGATTTGGCGCTACACACCCGATGGCCTTGCGCGATAACACGCGTGAAAGAAAAGATATTTTTATTACTTTATATTTAAATATTTAATTTTAATATAAATCTTTATTAAAAAAATTTAAAAATCAAATTAAATAAAAATGACGTGATTGAAAGATCTCATTAAAAAAAATTTGAAATCATTTATCTAATTAATATTTCCCCAAATCTGGGAAAGTTTGACAACATTTGTCTTTATAAAAGTAAGTTTATTTTATATTTTTAACAAAATTTAAAATAAAAATTAATTTAATTTCATACTTTATATAACTCCTAAAATATAATTAAATTTATTTTAAATTATTTTCATAAATCTCAAAATAATGTTATCCTTTAACTCAATTAAAAATAATATCTCAAACAATCCATAAATACAAAATCTTATATGATCCTTTTATAATTTATATGAATATTTTTTAAATTTTATAAAAGTATACAAATTAAACAAAATATACATATAAAATGAAAAATGCCTATACAAAAAAACAAATCTCATATAAAATAAAAAATATGTAAAATAATAATAAAATAATACAAAATAATATTTTCTCATTATTATGAGCATGACATATCTAGTTGGCTCTATGTGCCGCACATTGAGATTAAGCGTCAAATAAGTAAGCTATTGCGACACCTAATAGCAAGAAAATATTATTTTATTATTATTTTGCATAATTTTTGTTTATACGTGCGCTTTTGTTATTTTGTATACACTTTTTTGAGTTTACATTTATTTACGTAGAAAAAAGATCATACAAATTTAAAAACTTGTAATATACAATATCATATTTGTTAGTAAAAAAAAATTATATTTGTTAGTACCATTTTATATATGATATGGCTTATTTCATCAGAAGTTAAATTTGTCAATTAATCAGTTCATCCTTTAATCTGCTTAGTTGATTGAACCAAAATTTAAGAGAATGACCTTACAATTCTATCATAAATATTTTTAAATTTTAGAATATTTTAAATAATTTTTAAGAAATGAAGATTAACTTACATATAAAATAATAAATAAAAATAAAAAAATACTAATTTTTCTACAAACATTTAATATGTTAATTGGAAAAATATATTCAAATTCAACACTCAAATCACAGAAATCAATTGAGTTAAAAAAATTTTAATTGTCAATTTTATTTTACATATTTATCAACTTTAATTCCAATCCAATTCCATCCAAATTATTATTTTAATTTTAAGATAATTACCTACATGCCACACAATTTAATTTTATTTATGTCTTACTTATTCATTCTTAGTTAATTATACTATGCACGTTCAAAATATTATAAAATCTTATATACACATATTTAAGTTAAAACTTAATCAAAATCTATTTAAAAAAAAATATTCTGTTAGTAAATCATTAAAATTATATTTTTATTTTTAATAGTACATATTTTTTCTCTTCCTCAATACTACACTAAGGCGTTGATTTGTCTTAAAATCAATTCACGTCGCGGATGTCTCCTTCCTTTGCCGCCACCTAAACATTAAGATTTTAAGATTTTCACTCAAAATATATTTAAATATCCTTAAAATAATATGATGAACGACCCAAATTTTTTATAATATAACTATAATTAGGTTATTGAAAAATTATGATTATTCATTATAATAGAAATAAGTTAAAATATGTGTATGTAAGATTTTATAATATTTTGAATGTATATAGCGTAATTAATTAAGAATAGATGGATAAAATATAAATAAAATTAAATTGTGTGGGGTAATTGTTTTTATTTTTATTTTATAGATAAATTCGGTTTACCGTTGAGCCGATGCGATCGGACCTCTATGAATAAAAAGAGTGTAGCCAACCCTGTGGCAGAGCACATAAATTAGGATATCTTGGTGGGCCCTCAAGTTAGAGCATTACTCAACTAGGTCCACATTTTCATTTTGAACTTGAAGTTGAATTCCTCGGCTGAAAATTGCGCTACGCTCATAATAATTTGTGTATGTAATTTATTTTTAAATTTAAATAATTTTGTTTCACATCAATAATAATTTTAATATAATTAATTTATTTTATTTCACATTATCTATACTTAAAAATATTAAAGAAAAATTTTCTTCATATGCAAAACAGTCCTAAAGTCGCAAGAATATTATGAAATTGGAACTACATTGAAATATTTTTGCATGAAATATAATTTTAATATTATTTATTTTTATTTTTTTAATATTTTTGAAAATACAAAACAATCCCAAAATTGGACTTTTTAGTTTCCATAATATTACTTGTGTTTTATTTAATTTGAAATAAATTTAATTTTCTTTTAATTCAAAATTAATTTACTTAAAACATAACTAATATAATTAGCTCATAATAAATTGTATTAAAGATATAAAATTACACATATATAAAATTAAAAGTGATTTTTATAATATTTTATTTTAATATTATATATAATAGATTTTTTTTAAAAATATAATTTATAATTAAACCTATTTTAATTCAAAATTAAAATTTAATAATGTCGAATCTATCTGAATTCAGAATTGAAAATTTAAATATTGAGGTGCCCACAATAATATAATTATTATATATATATATATATATATATATATAATTATGGACGGGTATATATAAAATTATATGTAAAATTATATAATGGATATTTTTCTGAATTGTATGTAATTATTGTATTTATTTATTTATTTTTATAGTGCGTCATTAGCTTGTAGACTTATAAAATATAATAAAATTTATATATAATGTAATATATTACTATAAAATTAATTTTAATATTTGTAAATAAATCCAAGTGATGGCAGAACAATTGTAAATATTTGTCAATAATACTTGTTATACCACATTATAAATTTAATTCAAATTAATTTTCATAATATATATATCTTAAAATTTTAAATTTGTTTCACATATTATATGCATACGAGACTGACAATTAAATAATTTTATATTCTACATATTTCTAGACATATTAATTAATTTAATTTTAAATAAATTTTAAGATAAAAGTATTTAATTGGACTCGATGGAACTAATAATTCACCTAATTTATTTATTTTTTAAAAATTATGTATGCTATAATAAAATATATAAAAATTATTTTCATATAATAATCATTTAAAATTGTAATATTTTCATAATTTATAATGAGTAAGTTTAATATATATATAATCTATTAAATATAAAGTATAAATAGATAAAATTATAAATTTACTATTAAATATGCATTTATTTATTTATTTTCATTAAACGAGCGCATAGAACAGCGAAGGGTTCCCATTGGCGTCGTGGCGCGAAATAATGGTGTAGCGCAGTAGCGGGAAAGGGTGGGCCCAGCGCAGAGCTGATAGGAAAGCAGCGAGCTGCCCGGAGCACGTGACAGTGGGGTCCACAACCTCGCCGCTGCGCGCACGTGTGCCGAACCCCGGCGACCAAGGGAATACTTTGGCCGCCGTCCGACGGTGATATGGGCCCCGCTTGGCCGGCACCAACGAGGCTCTTCCATAAGAAAATAACACAATTATTAACATATTGGAGAAATTACATCCCGGTCTCAAAGTTCTTTAATAGAAAACTCGAGAAATTATTTTGGATCAAATGGATTTTAAAAAAAAATTTAATTAGATCCATGTAATCAGCTTAAAATTTTAGTAAGATCATTACGATTCAAGACCGTGTTTTCTATAATTTTCTTTTTTAGCATATTTCTCATTTCATGTAAATTTTCATAATTCTAAACTTAAATCCATAAATATTATTTCTCCCTTCAATTTTATAATTCATTTTATTTATATTTTTTTTTCAAAACCTTTATATAAAACACGAAGAATGTATTGTAAAGCACAATTTAAAGAAAGTAAAACCTTAATGTCTTATATAATTAAAATTCAATTGTCCAATAATTTGCGCTAATCTTGAATAAAAAAATCAACTCAAATTTATTGTCGTTCATTTCTAATGACCATGTTAACATTCACATAATGTGATTGTGACCTGTTTGTAATTAATGAAAGCCTTAATGAAATGGAACCAAACTTTAGGGAGCGAGACGTAATATACCAAAACAAATTACAGAAGGCGTTGGGACTTGAGTGGGACTTTCGCTTGGGCCTCGTCGGCTCGTGGCTTCCGTTCTTTGACCAGTCAGAGTCAAAGGTTGACAAAAATTTAAAAATTGGTATATATCTCCCACCAAATAAATAAATAAATAGAATTAATAAAGTTTAAGGGAAAAAATAGATTTTTATTTAATTAATGATATTACGACTTATGAGTGAGACCGGCAGTTCGTTCTTTTATATGATCGTATTATATAATTTAAAATAATATCTAAGTTATATATAAGTTTGAATCTGTATTACAAAATAAAAATAATATCTAGATAGTAATATAAAATTAATTATTATTTTCAGTATACTTTATATTAAAGATACCTCTGTTTTGTTTTAGGGATGATATTACTTTCTCCTACCGCAGTATTTGATTCGTTAAAAAATTATTTAAAAAAAAATCAATTAAATTTAAAATTAATCGATATTAAATATTTTCACGAGAACGGTTGAACAAAATTTTTATCAAGAAAATATAATAATAATAATAATAATAATAATAATAATAATAAAATCAAAGCTAGAAATAAAAAGACACTATTGAAATTTTTGAACTGAAAAATCACAACACCATTTGAAAAATGTTTCAAATCTAATATGTTATTTGTTTACAAGAATCCGTTCATTACAAACGAAAATTAAAAGTAGAAAAAAAATTATTTTACTTTCCTTAACAATGATGTTAATTGTTTATCTATAAATTTAATTATAATTGAATATAGGAGTTTTCTATAAAAAAAAATTATGCATAAATTTAGCTATTCTGTTTACGTTCCTAATGAAAATTATTATGGGCTATGATATTTTTATACTCAAGATTACTTGTTTGTAGATTTATTTTTAATTAGAATAAATAATAAAATTGATTTTAATATTATATTTATGTAGAATTTAAATATTATTAATTAAGAATTTAATTTTATATAAAATGTGTCTTATAAAATTATATTTAACTTAATTTAAAAATAACTTGAAAAAAACAATAGAATACGCTTATGCTACTTAGTAGCAAGCTTCAACTTGAATTTAAATTTTTTAATTAATTTGAGTCAAATTTCATTATCCAATTTTAGGTTAATTTTTAATTATAATCCATGATTTTAATATCCTGTTAACATGTATTATATTTAATATATATTTTAAATTAAACTAATATGTATAATATTTATCTTGTTTCTCTTCAATATAAAAAAATCTAAGTATCACTTAACAGATGCTGAGTTGATTGTAGATTGAATTGATTTTATTTAAAATGAGTTTTTTTATTTTATTATTGAACATTACTATTTTTTTACTTAAAAAACTATAATAATGATAATATAATTCAAATTTAACATTCTAATATTCAAAAAAAAAAAAATCCTCATTGAGAATCCCTCTAGTTCCTATCTGTATGCAGTTAAACTTCTCAAATTTTCAAATCAACTTAATTATTTTTTAAATTTGAAATAACATACAAATAAATTCTGAGATATAAAAAAAGATATTAATAAAAAATACTTTAATATACTAATAAATTAATTTAAAAATTATATTAAAACTTTAGATGATAATATCATAGCCCATTTTCTTTCTACTTCTTATGCCTATTTATTGTATATTCCTTGGGCCTTTTGTTTGAAAAGTTGATTTTAATAAAATTAAAATTAAATTATTATATTAAAATGTCTGAAAAATATAATATAATATAATTATTATTTTAATATGTATTTAGATTGAAGTATTTATTTGCTGTAAAATATAATTAATTTTTAATATTAAATATTATGTGTGAGACATTATGTTTATTTAAAATTAATCATTTTTTAAATAGGTTAAATAAATATTTTAAGTCTACTCATTTTGGTTATTATTGAACATTATAATATAGTTCAAATTTAACATTCTAATATTCAAAAAAAAAATTCCTCATTAAAAAAAAAAGTAGAAAGAAAATGGGTAAGCTCTAACATCACAGATCCCATTGAGTAGAAAAAAATTGACTAGGCATGAAAACAGAAGGAATAAGGCTATCATTCATAATCCTAGTGTTTGATTTGGCATACCATTAACTTCACATTAACTCCTACACAAATCTCAACATTATCTCGCGCCAACCAAACGAGGGAGAGATCGATTTATCGGACAAACAATTTAGTATATCATGCCAGTCCCTCACCGAGTAACAGGCCGATGAAAAGAGTTGCATATACTATAACTACTGTCGCATGCAGTACAACGTATAAAAAGATCGATTACGGAATCGTGAGCCGACCTCAAATAGTTTAAGATAAATGATATCGATGTTAATCAAGATGACGGAGACAAGTCATTCACTGAGATTTACAACCTCTTTCAGCAATTTGTCTACAGATAGCTTCACATCATCAGGAACTGAGAGTTGCTGGGGAGTATCATCAAAAGCCAGCATAGTTATGAGTCTCATTACAGCAGCTAAACTCACTTCATTCACTTTGAGCACCTTCTGATCAGCAAATTTGCAAGAAGTTTTTAGCTTGCAACCACGGCATATCTGTAAATTCACATATTCTCTCAAGTAAGAAAAACAAACTGCCTATTTTGAGCACAAAAACACTTACTATGTCTTCTTGAATGCAGAAAAATGAGCGAAGTCTTTTAGCTGCCAACGTAGTTTTTCTTTCCGTTGAAGGGCAACCAAGCAGGGCTACATTTTTCAGGTCGCTTCCTGACAGCCACCTGGAATTGCAATTAGATTAAGCCAGTAGAGATGACAATTTTATGTGAAATTCAAAACATGAACCCACCCCTAGAAAATGAGAAATAAGAGCATTAAGAAGTAAAATAGAATGGTACTTCTACAAAAACTAATCATCATCAACCGCTATATCCCAACAATTTAGAGTCAACTTTATGAAAGGTGCTAATCCTAATTTGTTTTAATATTCTTTATTTAATAACATCTAATCAACTTATGTTTATCATATCACCTAAGTCTATTCTCTATAATGTGGATTGATAGATTTCCAATAAAACAAATAAAAGGCAAAAGTCTTAACACATTATTTTTTCTCTACTCAGTTAACATCTAGTTAATTTTCAAAATCACATTAAATAATCACGTAAGACAAGATACTCTATCTCTCATATATTTTCAAGCATCTATTAGGATATCATCCAATCTACTTACTTTTTACACTTCATTTTCTTTAAAGCTTCTAAATTTCAACTTTACTAATACATTAGATGTAATAATAATTTCTATTCTCTTTTGGGATGTTAAATTCATTAAAATTAATTATCTTGTTACAGCTGTCATTCAAAAGCTTTAAAAAATAACACATCCATTTATATTGAACATCTTTTTTCTTGAAAAGTACTTTGTAATCCCCATTCTTAATATATTTTACTTAAATCAAATTTTAATTTTTTCATTTTTTATTGTAACAAGTCTGTATATGTGTTGTTTTCCTTCTTTAGTATTCAATTTCTTATATAAATCATCAAACACATAGTTTTTGTAAAACATACTGCTTTCTTGAACTCTTATTGAGCCACTTTGTATTTCTCCTAATTTTTTTTTTATTTTTATATCTATACCAATTTTTTCATGTATATTTTATTTTTATTACTAAGCATCTTTATTATTTAAAGTTTTTCCTTTAAATTCTCTTAGTACATCTTTCATCACCTTACGAATGCAATTAATAATCGTCAACCATATAAGATTAGTTTCCTCCCTGATATCACACCTCCTAAGTTTTATAATTCTTCTTCAAGTTTAAGAGTATTGTTTCAGCTTATTATTCTTTCTCTAACTCTTCATCTTGAAATTTGAGACTATTAACCGATATTAAGTAGTCAAGTATTTATTAGAAATGACCTTATAATCTTTACATTCTAAGCAATCTGGTTTTCTTATAAGAAAATAATCAATTTGAGTTCTATAAGACTCATTCTTGTAAGTGATAATATGCACATCTCTTTTTTAAATAAATATTAACAATTATAAAATCATAAACCTGAAAAAACACCAAAATAATTTTGCCCTCTTCATTAGTCTCCTTAAAGCCATACCCCTGGATAATATTAAATTCCTCAGCAACACATTCAACGTGTCAATTTAGATCTCGTCCAATATATATTCTTTCCTCCTGAGATATCATATGTACTAGTTCATCTAAATTATTTTAAAACATTTTTTTGATCTCACTAAATTATTCCAAAACCTTTTCTTTATACTTGCATTCAAACTTACTTAAGTGGTATAAATACTTACAATATTAATAGTCATCTCATTGATTATAATTATTAAAACTATAGTTCTATTTTTATTATATGATTCTTTAAACTCTTGCCCAGAATTTTAAAACTTTTTTTTGATCTCACTAAATTATTCCAAAACCTTTTCTTTATATTTGCATTCAAACTTACTTAAGAGGTATAAATACTTACAATATTAATAGTCATCTCATTGATTACAATTATTAAAACTATAATTCTATTTTTATTATATGATTCTTTAAACTCTTGTCCAGAATTATATCTACCCCATTCTTAGTTTTATTCTTACTAGAATATCAAAGCTTGAAGCGCAAGCTACCAATTTCTTTGGCTTTCTCCCCCCCTCATTTTGTTTCTTGTAGACACAATATTAATTATCCTATGTATCATAATATTTATCAATTCCATTAACTTGTCTGTTAAGGTATCTATATTCAAAGTTCCTAACCTTATTTTAGCATCTTGTATCTCAGTGTTATGAACAAACTTTTTAACTCGAATCTATCCATGATGCAAAATCTTTTGTTCACTTATTACTACACCAAGACGCTGATACAACAGCCCTTGTATACATTTCACCGTATTCATATAATGCAACATGTTGCATCCAGGAAACTCTCTAACTTTAGCAAAAATTTTTAAAGGATTCATATCATACTTTCATAACAAATTTTGAGCTTGTTTGGATGCAGGCTATTTTTAGATAAATTAATATTTAAATAATATTTTAAATTTATTATAAATTTTAATAAATTTATTTCACATCTAACACAAACTCTAACATTAAAAATCAATTTTATTTCACATTCAATACAAATTTCAACCTTAAAATCAACTTTATTTCACATCCTACACCTCCCAATATTAAAATAAATTTTTTTTTCATCAACTCTATAAAATTAATTTTTTTTTTCTTTTCTTACCTAAATTTAACACCCAACTAAATAAGCCCTTTACGTTGCTTGTCGACTGGCTAAGGCAACCCTCCGAATTTCTCATCTAAGATTTGGAGCCCAACAACGATGCATTAACCTATCTATTAGCAAGTAAATGAAAATAAAAAAAAATTATTTAAATGGGATAATTTTAACTAATTTAAATTAATTAGATTTTTTTACATAAACAGTATTATTCAATATGACTAAATCAATTTGGATAAATCCAACTTAAATATAAAAAAAATACATATTTATACATTCATAAATAATTTCCAACATCTATAGAAAAACATACTATGAGATCTAATTTGAACTATCATCTGAATGTCCACATCAATTATTCTTTAGTTGAAGATGAGAATTTCCTATGGATTTTCAATATTGACCGTAACTATTTTTTAATCAACTGATACCTTAAATAGCCAAACTGCACTTTGGAAGCATTTCAACCTTATTTTCTTTTCTTTACCTATATAAGGTGAATTAAATATTTTAAAAATAAAATTTATTTACTACATTTTAAATACATGATTTCACGATTAGCCAAATTCCTGAAACTTTTGATTGCATGATCAAGGAGTTAACTAAATTAATAGAGAGAAGAAAGGCTTGTAGTTCAATAGATTCATGGTTGTAACTTCGTCCAATGGCCGCCAATTTTGATATAGCTTTAGTAGCTTGTTTTCTTCACGTGAGAGCTGCACGTAAATGGCTCCTTAGGCTCTGTTTAGTTGGAAGAAAAAAAGATGGTTTGAAAAAATTTTGTGAAAATTTTTAGAAAGATGTATATGATGTGAAATAAAGTGAATTATATTAAAGACTGTGTTGGATGTGATCAGTGAGCAATATAGGTGAATGAAAGGTGGCTGGAGTCAAAGTTGGTGAAGGCATTATTTTATTTAAAAATATTTTCAATCAAAAGAGGGTAACTAGAGTTAGTTCTTCCCTTGAAATTATCAGTTTCTAATATTTAGCAATATTTTTAAATTAATTATGCATTAATGAGATCAACTATCCGTTAGACTTCTTATGAAAAGTCCAACACCTAGTTGGGATTAATCTGATGTCGACCTCCTTGTGTATGATAGCCAGATTTCTAGCCGTTAAAGCCTTTATTATTTAAGGGAATGGTGGTTGTTGGGGATTCCTTCTTGGCTTGTTGAATACTCTAATTGCTCCTAACAATCTCTTTCTTCCTCCACCATTCTAAAGGATGAAAGCATTCAAGTGGAGATTAATCAAAGTGTTTTAAGGCAATTGAGGCAAACCTTGCTCTAAGAGCTCAAATATTCATCCACCCTTCATCTTGCTCTTAAGCTTAATCTTTCGAAGAAAGAGTGAGTGATTTCTTTTATTCATTGTTGTAAGCTTCTTCTCCTTGCTTTCCCTTTACTTTATTAGTGAAGAGGTCCCCGAAACTAGGGTTGGAGGAGTGTATGCACCCTCACTTGAGAGTGAGGAGAGCCTCTAGTGGATGGCTAAGGGAGGATTTACATAGGCTTCTCCGCCTAGATCAAAAGTGTTATATACTAAACTTTTTCATGTCAGGGTAGGATGGATTTAGGCAAGATTTTGAGCAGACCAACACTATATCCTCTTTTCATTGTGGATGTGATTTTCTCAACTTTCATATTTTTTCTATTTATGTTTGCTTGTGTTAATTCTAAAATTACTTGCATTCTTGAGTTATTGCACTAACCATCTAAATTAGAGTATATATAAATTCTAAAATTTTAAATAAAGCCTATTCACCACCATAACATGACATACTCGACCCTATAATTAAGTTTCTAGAATTCCCATATAAGATTCCGCTATCCTTTCCATCACCAAGATGTTAATACCTTCACTTGAATCAAGATTTGTCACAATCTCAAGTTTTATTTCTCCAATGATCCATTACAATAGGTTAAAGCCTTTTACATAAACTCAATTATAATCAAAATTCAAAAAATAGAATTAAAAAGCATCACAACCTTCACTTGAAAGTTTAAAATCAAAATATAAAATTAAATGTAATTTTGAATACATCCTTGGATCTTGACCACAAGCCAGTTTAAGCTTTTTCTAGTTCAAATTCACAAAAGACTCTTACTCTAAAGATCAACCATGATAAACTATAATCAACTTTTGTTTCTACAAAGGTAAAGTTATTTTTTATTTGAATATCACGTACAGCTCCGAAGATAAAAATATTTCCCAGTAAAACAACTTTGAACTTAACTTTAACCAAGTTTAACGTAACAAGTAATCAAACACCTCTTCTTGCATGTTTTCTCCTAGAAATACACATATAGAAAACTGGCCATTATTTCTTTCCCCCAATTTTTTCACCCTTTACCCAAAATTTCAACCTCTTAAATCCAATAACTCAACAAATACTTTTTCACATATTGACGTTCAAACCTGTTAAAAACTCAGTCAAGTTCTAACCTATAGTTCTTCAATATTTTCCCCTTGGACCCTTCTAACATAACTGCAACTTTTCAGGCTTGATGTGTAAAGAACTGACAATAAACCAAAAACAAACACAATTCGTAAAAGGAACAAAGGATGGAAAAATAATCAGGAGGCTGTTAAAGGCTGATGATAGTAATCTGACGATTATGAAAATGGTGGTGAAGAGCCACAGGTGAACACAGCTTCTACCTTACTTCAGGGGGTATTAAAATTTCCAACCACTTTAATCCAAGTATCAAACCCAGAATTCTCCAACACCAAATAGAACTAAATTTGTATAGTAATCTTGACTCTTTGGTTTCTTGTTTTCCTGCTCCCACATCATAACCAGTGACCCGAGACAGAATTCTCATTGCCCTGAAAGGGTGTAGTCCCTATATAATCTCAGATGGAACCAAATATCTTTGATGATTAAGGAAGATATAATCTTACGGACAACCACAAAACTGTCATTTTTATCTCAAATATAGGCACATTGGATGTGATCCCAAACCAATCAAAGCCTAACTACCAGAAAGCATACAGCTTAACAAACTTGAGGTAATATGAAAATGAAGGAGCAGAAGATGCAGGCAATGCATGGTAACTAAAAAACCATCAATCACATGATCAGACATAACATAGCTCAATACATCTATCAGCAAAAAGCACTCGAAATTCGCCAACCAAAAGCAAAACTACCAAATCACAATCACATCCAACGACTTACTTAGAGATGTCTTGATGCTGCTGGCCAAACCTCTCAGCTGCGCCTCTTATAAACCATCGAGAAGATCGATTCGTTGGAACCTGGTCGGGTCCCACTTTCAGGTACCCTTGCTCATAAAAACGCACCAAAAGCGCCGACGCCTCGGGGGAGATCTTCTCAGGGAACCTTTTCATATCCTCTTCCGGATGCCGACAGATCGAAGATGACGGTTGGTTGTACTCCTTCCTCTTCCCATTTTGGGCTTTGACATGTTTAGGGCGAGATGGCCGCTTTTTGGATTGGGAAGCCGATAAGGAGCCGGATGGCGGATGCTTGTACTCCTTCCTCTTCCCATTCTCGGCTCTGACATGGTTAGGGCGAGATGGGCTCTTTTTGGATTGGGAAACCGATGAGGAACCGGCAAATAAGGATGATAAATCCTTTTTTATGAAAGATGTCTTCTTTCGAAAGATGGATGATAAGCTCTTTGGTTTCGCCGGTTTCGAGTCGCCGTCGGCAACGAAGGAAACGCCTTTCTGAAGAAGGAAATTAGACTGATTGGAGGAGTCATTGAAGCTGGAGCTCTGGAGAAAGATTGGAGAAAAGGGGTTGTAGGTCTTACCGCTAGAGCGGAGGCGATGGGAAAGGAGTATTCGAGGACCAGACATTGGAGAATGGAGAAGAGAAGTGTGTGATTAGGGTTTTACGAAGCAAGAAACCAGCGCAGACAATGAAAAGTTCAAAACCCACCATTCTTTTTTTTTTTAGCCATTCTTTCAATTACCGCACAGAATCCTATACAAATATGTGTCATTAAATATATTATAAATTACTGCAGAACTGAGTAGTTTGCGGCCTCTCCGCATAACATCTCTGCTCGACTGAGTAGAGATGTTATAGTCGAGTAGAGATATCATGCGGAGAGGCTAGGCCTGTTAATAGATCGGATCATGACCCGATCTGATCCGAGTTTCGATCCGATTAAATCTTCAAATAAATTTTTTTTTGACCCGTCAATCCGCCCCGTTTACTGACCCGATCCATTTACAAATAAATGGATCGGATATGGATCACCATTGACCTGACCCGTTTAAAATCTGATCCGTTTATGTAATCTAATTTGTGGTTCATAGAGGGTTATATTGTGACTAATAATCTTTTTATTGGAAGGCTCAAGTAAAGAGCGTCACTATAATTAATTAATAAAAGATTCTTACATATTATATTAGTAGATTATAGTTTATAATGCCCAGTTTATATTTCACAATATATATTTATATATATTACAAATACTGATTTTTATATTAAAATATTTAATTAATTCATAAAAATATAATATTTTTCTCTTATTTTATTTCCAATAAATTTAACATTATTTTAAATTTGATTATGAAAATTACTTAAAAATAACTACTTTTATTGTAAATGGATTAAATCCGAAAACCCGAGTTCCAAACTGATCCGATTCCGACCCAAAAGGATATGGATCGACCATGACCCGATCTGATGTATAACCCGATCCGACATATATGGATTTGGATCCGGGTCAGAGTCAACCCGACCCGAATCCGATCCGTTGACAGGCCTAGGAGAGGCCACAAAGGACTCAGTTCTGCAATAATTTATAATATATTTAATGATACATTTTATAGCATTTAATCGATATTATTATATTTTAGGGCAAATTTCACTTAGGTCCCTGAGTTTAAGGGTTATTATCATACAGGTCCACTTTTTTAAAATCTATCATTCGGGTCCCTAGGTTTTCAAAAATTATCATCTGGGTCCTTTTTTATTTTTTTATTATTAAAAAATATACAAAATTACCATTATACCCTTACCCTCCCTCTCTCCACCAGATCCGCAGGCTGCCGACGGTGTCGTGCGGCCGCGCGAGGTCACCGGAGGCGGCGCTTGATGGCGCGGCTACCGGATCTGGTGGAGAGAGGGAGGGTAAGGGTATAATGGTAATTTTGTATATTTTTTAATAATAAAAAAATAAGAAAAGACCCAGATGATAATTTTTGAAAACCTAGGGACCCGGATGGATTTTTAAAAACGTGGACCTGTGTGATATTAACCCTTAAACTCAGAGACCTGACTGAAATTTGTCCTATATTTTATTCTTCATCATAAACATCACAATTTCAACAACCTTAATTAAAAGATATAATAATATTGCAACCAAAAAAAATGATAAAGAAAGAAATAAAATAATAAAAGGAAAAGCCTTTTCACAAGGTTTTTTTTTGTTTTTAAAATTGCCTTTGTAATCCTCAGCCTCTTTTCTCCTTTTAATTTCTTTCTCATTCCTTCGAGCTCTCGTGAAAGAGGAGCTTTTCATGGCGGAGTAAAACACTCCACCACTGCAGGCTGTTGCTGTTCTCAAAAAAAGCAGTCAAGTTCTTCTCCCTCTCCGCTTACGAGTCACGACCAAGTAGCTCAAGCTTCCTTCTCCACTTTGAGCTACTCCTTCTATCCAGTGGAAGAGAAAAACGTAAGGGGTGCCATGAGAGGATCGCTTCTCTTACTCTTCCTGGCCTTATTCCTTCCCGATTCGCAAGTCGAAGGCTCTCCAACTGGTGAAAATCGTTACCCATTTCTCCTTTTTGCGAAAATTCTTTCAGATCCTTCCAAATGCTTCCCGATTTCCGCCATTATGTTTCTCTGGTCCCTTTTTTTGAGTAGGTGCTATCGTGAAGCACCTCAAGAATCTCTCTCCTGTTCTCAAATGGACGAGGACTTCTCCGAAGGTCACGGAAACCGGTATAAGTTCTGTTGATCGTGTTCTTCGTCGATCATATTGTGCTTAGGTTGCAGGGTGACTTTCTCTCTTTTTGTTTTCTGTAGCTGAGGATTCTCCTCAGTTCGAGAGTGGGTATTTTGTTGAAACCCTGGTGGATGGAAACAAGCTCGGTATTGTGCCATATACCATTCGAGTTTCACCAGAAGGAGAGCTCTTTACTGTTGATTCTGAGAATAACAATATAGTTAAGATCTCTCCACCATTGTCCCAATGTATGTATGCTTGCTAATTCCTACATTGAGCGTTTGATTGTACATAATCTGTGGTTTTCTTCTGAAAATTTGGTTGGATTTGATACTGCAGATAGCAGGGCAAGGTTAGTTGCTGGTTCTTTTCAGGGGTATTCTGGGCATGTAGATGGTAAACCGAGTGATGCTCGGTTTAGTCATCCAAAGGGGGTTGCCATGGACGAGAAGGGTAATGTATATGTTGCAGACACTGCTAACCTCGCTATTAGAAAGATAGGGGAATCAGGTTTGTGATTCAGAGAAACTTTTTAGGGAGATTTAGATACATGCACAGCAAACTTGGCTATGGATCATAATTTCATAATTCAGAGAAACTTTTTATGTATCTTGAGTGTATATGTTTCATAATTTGGATAGTTGATGTTTGTGTGTGTGTGTCTATATAGGTTTATTGTGACATGTTTGTAAATCCATCATTTTTTCTTAGGAAATTTTGATCACGAAATCAATGAGATGCGACCTGTTGCATGAGAATATCGATTTTGAGCCTTTTGTGTTTCAGGAGTTACAACTATTGCTGGAGGAAAATCGAATATTGCAGGATATAGAGATGGGCCAAGTGAGGATGCACAATTTTCTGCGGACTTCGACATAGTGTATGTTCCAAGTACTTGCTCATTGTTGGTGGTTGATAGGGGTAATGCTGCTCTTAGGCAAGTATCTTTTCAGCAAGAAGATTGTGATCACCAGTATAACTCAATCTCAACTTCAGGTTCCCTCGAAAATACTCATGATTTCAATGTGACTAATGCTTCTTACTCAAATCAGCTTTCTAGAATACTGATAGGCTAAGTTATGGAATTACAGTTTACTGTTCTTATTTTTTGATTATTGAATTTTTTGTTACTCATAGAATTCCATGCTTTGGCTAATTATATGGTACTTGGCAACAATCAACATTATTGAGTGGCAAAACAACATTTTTACCTCCTTGTTGTCAGACACAATGATAGCATCTTCCTGTTCATTAAAAATAGTTGGAAACGGGTTGTTACAGATATCCAATTCAGATTTTGTTAATCATTTGACATCTGGCCAACTATCTCTGTTTGTCATTTACATTTAAAGTGATACTTGAGCAATTGTTCTTCTTAGTAGGGAAGACTTCCTTTTGATTTTGGATATTTAATAAGGCTATCTAAATTGTTTGTTTGTTTACAAAGATAAAAACTTAAGTGAAAATTTCTTTCTGGATGAAAAATAATCTTGTAAAGGCTGAATCAGTTCGTAAGTTCCAGAGTTACAACTTACGAGTGCTTTCATAAGCCTAGCTGTCTTGGAGAGCTTTTCCAATTGTTTGTGTTTGTAGTGGATTATGAACTAGACAAATAGCACTCTGATTGCTATTGAATAATACATTGCCTTTTTGTTCTTTGCCAATCTCTTTCACAAAACTCCTCAATCACATCTCTTTTCCAGCCTCCTACATAGGTGTATACTCAACCTTGTGGTTGGAAGTGTAATACTTTTCTGAATCCTGGACATCAAGTGATAGTAGTCTCGTCTAGGATTAAAACACACTATGAGGTACTTTTTCATTAGTTTGAAATCCAATCCTATCGGAGAACTTCTGGGTTTTGCATCCTTGATTTTTAGCCTCTCTAGTATGTTCAGAATATACTTTTGTAGAGATAATTTGGGAGTCCCATAGATCCAGATCCATCTCTTGTGATTTGCATTGTAAGAATCTAATTTGCTTCTCCCAATCTGTCATCTCAAACAACTCTGACAACTATTTCTTCAACTTGTAGATCCCCCTTTTGATAGCACCAACAATAATTATATCACTTATATACAAGACTAATGTAAGATAACAATCGCTAGGACTCTTGAAATATAGCAATGATCCGTTGCACACCTAATGAAATTCTTTTTTGTATATAAAATTATCAAACTTCTTATATTGTTGTCTTAGAGTTTGCTTGAGACAATATAAACTCTTCTTGAATCTGCACAACATGTGTTCTTTGCCAAATAGCATAAAATCTTTAGCCTATATCGTATAAATGTCTTCCTCAAAATCACCATGGAGAAACAGAGTTTAAATATAATTGCTCCATGAACACATCTTCTGTAGTAAAATTATTCAATATAGTCCTGATGCATGCCATTTGCCAACAATGGGTGAAAGATTTTCACAATCAACTATACCTTATTCCTCTTGTTACCATCGTTCTCTACCTTGGTCTCTACACCTACTTATTCTGTAGATCTCTCTTCCTATTTGGTAGTGCATCAACTCCCACTTTTAGTTCTTCATCAATGTATCAAGCTTATTATGCATAACTGACTCAAACTAGACAGAATCTTTTGTCTACTTCATTTCACTTTGGCTAATTAGAATAAGTCAAAAGTAGATAATATAGAGATGAAAAATACCTCTGAATTAGTTTAGGAGTTCTACACTATCTCTTCAATGTAGGAGTTGGATGAGTCATAACTTATCCACATTCACCACCAGAATCTACAGTTGTATGTTTAAATCCCTCATATTGGACTTCCTCAGAATCTTATTCCAACTTTGGTACTTCACTAGATTTCAAATCAGATTAGTACACAATGCTATCATCAAATGTCGCATTATTGGTTCTAATAATCATCTTAATCAATTCATTTGGAATCTATAAACGTAATAATTATCTCCATAGGAAATGAAATAGCACTTCACGAACTTAATATTTAGTTTGTCTCTTTTTTTTGCATCCATAGGCACATATGTGAGACAACAAAAAAAATTTCAAGAAATTTCTACCTTATTACTTATCCACAACTCTCCTAGTAATGTGAAATTTAGTGGGTTGTCTTTGCCCAAAAGATTTGAGTAGTCTTGTTCGAGCATCATACTCTTGGAACATTTATTCAATGTTATGTTCATTCTCTTTGCAACTCCATTTTATGGATCGCGATGACATTGAACCCATTGATATGAATTGTGATAGAACTTTCTTCATTATCTTCAAATTGAACAAATAACACATCGGATACATCTTATCGATGTCGATAGCTTCTTATCGATGTCGATAGCTTCTCATCCAATCACCTTTTGAAGTTTCTAACTGGTGAGTCTTTTTCTCGAATAGACGACCTATTGTCCCTTTTGATGGTCTGATCACCTATTGAACAGTCCGATTGGTCTTCCATTCCACCATGTGATTTCTCTGTCCCATGCGTCTCGTCACCGAATGGATAGTCCGATGCTCCGTTTGTTCCACCGCTCAAATGAAGATCCGGCTCCACAACCTTATCAATTAAATCTCTGGTAGCCAACTAAACTAAAACTAAAGCTTCTAAGTTATTGCCCAAGGATGGTCTTATGTTCTCGTTGTTTTTTCCTCAATGCAAGGTGGTGTTCATAGATTTAAGCTTGGGTAATAGCCTCTCTGCTATCTAGGGAGATGATTACACACATAACTATCTGCAAATCCCAAAATGGTGTGAATAATGTGCCTTTTTTAGAGCTTTTAAAAGAACACAGTGAGGTATTCTTGTTATTTTGACCCAGAACCAACTACATGTTAAAATTTATGAAAGGATAAGCCCTTGCAAGGTATTTTTGCTTTTAAGTGATAAGTTATCAAGTTGAATGGATTATGTACCGAAGAAATGGCTAGCATTGTTGCATGATTTTTTGTGAACCGTATCAATTTTCTTGCAATTAAGGGCTTCAGTTTTCTCTGTTATTCAAGAATTTTGAAGTTTCTTGGGTCTTTGGAGCAGACATCGCCATGGTGGTTGGAGCTGTGTTGGCTGGATACATTTTGTGCTTTCTGCAGAATGGATTGGGAAGTTCCCTTTTCACTAAGGTAATAGACCTCATACACCACGATCCTTATGGTTTAATTGCTATATAGTGATACGTCAACCTGACTTCAATTATGTGGATGGCATTTTCTTATGCTTATAATTTCTAGAGAAATTTACGTCCAGGTTCCTTATTGTTTGGTTTTTATAATTGTTTCATGCAACTCCTTTTCTGCCACTTAATTCCGCATCACGGTCATTGAAATTGTCTTTGTTTAAATGGTTTAAGTAGTTGACCAAAATGCCTCTTTTACCACTGTTGATCTCTTCCTGCTGTCAACAATGCCCACTTCCTTTACTCTTCCTGCAGTCACCAATTTCCTACTTTCTTTGTATCTCAGAAGGTGGGGTGGCATAAGTGGGAGAGATGAGGGAGATGGGGTTGAGTGAGAGGGATGGTTTAATTTTAATTTACCAAGAGGGATGGATGATGGGAGAGAAGGTTGAAGGTGCCTCACTCCCCTTAAAGTTTATTATTATTTTTCAAATCCACTGTTTGCAGAAGGAACCATCTATATTAAAACCGCAAGATCATGATACTTCGGCGAACAAACCTGTGCTGGTTGTGGAAAGTCTGAAAGAGGACCCTGATACTGGTTGGCCATCTCCAGGGAGACTACTGACTGATCTAGCTAAATTATCGATAGAAGCAATTGCTAATGGTCTCCTCAATCTCATCCTCCTCCCTCGCAATCTCCTACCCGGAAAGAAATGCCTCACTCCCCTTAAAGACAACCTCATATTGCCCGAGGACAAAGTCGATTCTCCTCTCGTGCAAAAGCCAATGAATTCTTCACCTATGGCTGAGAGTGTGAGCTCCTCAAACATCAATCCTGATGCATCCATGAGACCCCAGAAAGGCAGCAAACTACCCAAGTACAAGGATTCTTCTCTCTTGTGTAAGCACCGATCGACGAAGAGGCAAGATTATACTGAGTTCTATAGTTCAGAGGCTCCTCAGATCGGTTCAAAGAGCCAAAAAGATCGAACACGGTACCGTCACCGTGAGAAAACTGGGGAAATGGTTTTCGGGGCTATTGGAGCTGAACCCAAATCAGGTGATGTGAAACCCAAGGCCTACAATGAACCTAAAGTTGATCATTACAACATGAATAGCAGGTATGGAGCAGACAATACTTATCGTTTCTGAATACCTTGCGATGCTGTTGTGAAGAATATAATGTTAGTCGTTTGCATTGGGTCTTATGGCTCCACACACATACATACATTTATATATGTATGTATGTATCTTGATATTCATGAAATGAAATTATATGGATTGATGTCGATTCTATTAAAGTTTTTTTGAACATTGGAGGACTATTGTGCTGCAACATGTGACATTCCACTGATAGTTCTTGTTCCCTACAAGTCTACATATCTGACCTTTTTCTCAACTTATATCAATGCATATTGGGGCTTGTATTACATGAGTTTGGCTTGATAATTGATAATCGCCTGATATTTGGATTGATATTTAGCTCAAATTGTGCTCAGCTTGAGTTTTTGAGCTGAGCCACAAGCTACAGTCGGATCAGATCAACTTGGCTCTTATCTCTATTTTTTTAAATATAAATAATATATTCAGTCATTTATTATAGTTTTTTATTACTTCATAAATATATTTTAGTTGTAATTAGGATATTTGTTAGGTGATCTTGTGAGTATGGTTAACTCAATTTTAAATTCTACTAAAGGGAATTTTTAAAAAAGTTAATTCTTAGAGGGCATAATTTGGCCTAAGCTTTAATCGAATTGAGATGAGTCGAGTTTGAGCCATGATTGGCTCGGCCTGAACTGGGATTGTTCTCGCTCCTAGTTACATCAAGTGCATTGATTTGCTTGGGGTATTTTGATTGGACTTGTTTGTCCTGATAACCCGCGAAAATTTAGGCTATGAGCAGAATAAAGAAGAATTAGAAACTCGTATTTATGTGGTTCAATGAATTTTCGTATATGTCTATGGTCACAACGAGAATTCTTAGTCGATGTCATCCAAAATAACAATGCCGTATAGGGAAACAGATTTACCTGTTAGTGTTTCCTGTTACTTTAAAAGCTGAAGAACTTCAAATTTAGTAATTTAGTGGTGAATTAGACTTACACTCATTACCATTTCAAATGGCTTAGGTTCTTGTTTACTTGAATCTGATATTTATATTTAGGGGTGGCAAAACGGGTAGGCGGGTTGGGTTCGAGTTAAATCCGAATATGACCCGACTTGAATAACTTCAATTCGAACTCAACTCATTTATTAAGTGGGTCAAAATTTATGACTCGAATTTGACCCGATTAATAAATATATTTGGTTGGTGGATCAACTTGATTTGTTTATAGAGTGTTTTTTGATAAATGCTCAACTCGAATTTAACCCCTTTAATAAACGGATTAAAATTTATGATCCATACTCGAAATTTTCAGATCGGATCATATATTGTCACCCTATTTCAAATAATAAATTAATGAAGTTGACACATGTAAAAATTTAATTTTGACATTTAAATATATAAAGACGGCATGGATAATGCCACCCTATATATGTTGTCCTATACTGTGACTTATCTAATTCAAATCTTCAACTTAAACTTTTTTTTTTAAAAAATTTCTATTAAAGAAACAAATCATTATTACAAATTTAATATCATAATTTTATTACATAATTCAAAGCAGGAATAAGAGGCGGCAATTTGTACATGTACTCGATTAAATTGCTCAGACTTGTCAGTAATGGGATGGGTATAGTTACTCAAATTTCAGTCGTGACTCGCAACCCCCTGTTCTGTACCCGACTTGATGCAACTCAAAAGTTTTAAAAATTTAGCACTTAAATAATGCATTCCATAAAAATTAATTTATCTCACTTTTTATGTTAATCTTAATTTATTTTTTAAAGTATTTATATTTAGAGTTGTAATAATTATGTTTTAGTTATTTAATTATTTAAAAAAATACTTGATCTTTTTAAGAATGAGAAAAATTACTCGTTAATGTTTAGAATTAAAAATTGGTTAGATTTATATATAAATTTTGAATTTATTATCTTTTTATTCTAACTTAGTTATTTAAAAAATTAATATATAAAATTTTATAGTTTTTTAATTTACCTATATAATATTATTTTTTGATATTAAATATCCTTTGTTATCTTACATGGACAAACTCATGATTAAATTACAAAACAGAGGTAGATCAGGTCAGGTGGGTCCGGTCAAGGTAGAACCCACCCCACAAAGAGAAAATCGGGTAGGACGGGGCGGAAATAGGTATGAGTAATAAATAATGTATAGCAGGGCAGGTTTGTGTATTCATAAATCCGATCCAAACCCGTCTTATTACCATTACTAAGTAGGAAATAAATATATCACAAATTATAAAGGCATTATTATTAGTTTATCTTAATTAGAGATACTATTTAAATAAGACGATACAATATGAATATTATATTAATTTTTAAACTATATGTTTGTCAAAGGCACATAACTATATAAGCTAGTCTTTACTAAATGAAATAGGATGTTGATTGATTCATTAAATTTATTGATGGTTCAGATTTCATATTTTTGATAAATAATGCTTGAAAGATTGATTCATAAATCATAATTTATTAATAAGAGCACATTTCTTGACACAGCATGACTGAATTGTTGGCCAATTTCCAACATTAAATTATTTGAACAACTATTATATAAAACCAACATTATTATTGATAACAAAATGATCTAATAAGCACAACTTAAATTAAAATCTTTTGTTTATGTAGAATTGTTTACAATTTAAGCGACTTTTATATCATGTTTGTGGGAGATAATTGTTATGTGCTCGAATATTCTAATCATAAATTACAATAATATTAACACAAATAACGAGAAAATAAATATTCTCCTAGTTCTAGTAGGAAAGAAATTTGCTAAGTTACCATAGATCTAGAGCACGAACTATACCATTATAATTTTCAAATAAAATAAAAATAAAATAAAATTTTCAAGAGAACAAATATAAAAGAATAGGATCCAATAGAAAGGATAAACCAATGTTTGAGATCCAATTGTAATAAATCTAAAGGCTGGGATGCAGTTAGAATATTCTTAGATATGAGGGACTCTAGCATAAAATTCCCACCTCACCGCTTCCATTCCCCGGGATCCAGCAACAGTCCAGGGCGAGTAGCTTTTTGACCTCGACGTCTCACCTCCCACCTCCCTCGCCGGGAAAGTCTCGCCGGTCGCCTCTCCAGCGCTGTTCCATCGCCGCTGCTTTTCCCGACTTGCAATCGTCGTGGAGAACCGGTGATGCTCTGACCTTCCCAAACCTCCAATTAGCGTCTGGGGCAGGGAGTTTGCGACGATGGGCTGCTCCGGATCCTCTCCGAGAAAGGGTGAAGGTGATTTTAATTGAGATCTGCTTCTTAAATCTGTGTTTTTCTGGTTGCGATTTAAAGATTTGGTAATTGAGTTGGGTGTTATTTACTGATCGTTCACACAATTGCATTATTGAAATGTGGGTTGTTGTATTTGAGAACAATGGTGGAGATTTCCCCAAAATTAGTTGCCAATTTATTGGGAGGAACCTCTTATCATCGAATTTAATTCCCTGATTTAGGCAGAGTGATGCATTTGCTAATTTATTCGGCTGATTCTGTGAAATTTCTCTAGTTTTACACGAGTATTATTATGCTTTTAGCATACCCATTAATGCTTCGATGTTATGCTTCTCTCTGTTTTTAGCTTTGAACCTTTGGTAGAACAAAGAACTGTTTTGTAAATAATCTGTTTTCATCATTTGATGAACTACATGAAATTGTAATTAGGACCTATATGATTGTGACATGTATATTTAAACTCATATGTCCTCAATTATGTTTGAGTGAATTAAATCAGTAGTTATCCCTAATTAAACTTCTTCTGTAAATCTGCAAATAAAAGAAGGCTGGCCATTAATTCTGTGATAGTGAAGTATCTGTTATTCAATGCCGTATGAAATATTACCTGTATTTTGATTTATGGCTTTTCTGTTGTGTCACTACCAAAAGTAGGTTCCTTGTGCTGTTGGTTCTCTTCATATTACTTTAAGGCAATTGACAATATCCTTTTGGTATTCAAATCACTAATCCAGCTTTTATGTTGGAGGCATCCTGAAACGTATATTTCCTTGCTGTCAAATCCATTTTGAAGAGATATTTTCCAGCTCAATTGCAAAAATTAGAAGTATTATGTCAAAAGGAGATTTTTTTTTTGATGAATTAAATGGATTCTCTAGCTTTGCAAAGTGAACATCATACATGTTTTATATACCAGATTTTGATATTGTTTTCTTTTAGTTTATGTAATTTGATGATGTTGATCACTTTATTTGCACTGAAATCAAGATCAATTAGAGAATATGTGTTCTATGTTTCATTCTACCATGGAATTTGGCGACACACCCAACTATTTTATGTTAGAGTTTAGGCTACAGTCACCTTCTTTCATCTTCTTTTTTAAGTGCAACATGCCAAAGGATTTTGAACACTTGATGTCTTTGGCAGAGTTTAAATTTTAAATGTGATGTGAATTCAAAACATGGGTTTCCAAATCCAATCATGTATCATACAAAAACTACTTTCTTTTCCCTCAATTTTTCATTCTATGTTTTTCTTGTTGAATGGCAAATATATTCAAGTTTCTTGTTCTTTCAGACAATACTAAAAAAGTGCGGAAGCCAAAGCCTTGGAAGCATCCGCAGCCAATAACCATGGCTGAACTGAGAAGAATGCGTGAGGAATTTTGGGACACTGCACCCCACTATGGTGGCCAGAAAGGTAGCTATGAAATACTCGAACAGTCATGGTTGATCATTTTTGACTTGTCAAGCACATAACTTCATCATGAGTTAGATAAGGTCATCTATAATTTCAAATGTTGCAATGACCAACATTTTTATGCAATCTTTTGCTTTACAAGAGTTGAATTGCTTGTCTATATAAACTTCTGATTCCTTAATCATCAAGGTTTACATTGGTCATCCAGCCGTTTAGGTTCTATTATATCAAAGGCAATATCAGAGTAACATTTATTTAATGTATGGTTATACATAAGAAATGGCACTATTTAAGCAAATCGGTGAAATTTTGGTTGAAGGAATAAGTAGAAAAATAGGTAGCTAAAAGTAACTTGTTTAATTGTTATGCAATAAGAGTTTGATGAGTTAAGAGTTAGAACCATAGATTGCTTTAGATAAAATTAATTGGTGAAATAAGATAATGCAACCTTAAATTGTTGGGATAAGATGGCGTTAGCTGTGGCTGCTACTAGTGCTTATTTGAGTGCCTCTTACAGATTTTTGTAGTTACTACATATGTGATTGGCTTGCATAGGTTCGAGCTTATGTCATGTTAGTTGGAGAGAAATAGTTGTTTAGTTTGATGGGATATTTAGCTAACATTGAAGAAAGTTGACAAAGTTGCGACTATCAGATTACATCTAGATGTCTTTGTAAATCATGTGAATCTAGATATCATCTTATTTATAAACTGATTAGTGATGACAGAGAAGCAAGGAGAAGTCAGAATAAGGGTGGCTATGAGTATTTGATTCCATGAAAGATGAGTTTCATGGATTTTAAGAATAAGTTGCTTTTAGGTATTTGAAATTTGATAATTAGTGTATGCTTTAATCCATAATTGTTGACATTGAACCAAACATATAACAAATACTAGATAAGATTGACATCTAGATAACAATTTCATTTAAATAATAATAATATTTGGATTACATTGAACTAAATACTCTAAGTCATTATGATGAATGTGGTTGAGTAAAATGAGTTAGCTTTTGTTCTTTTTTTTTAAGCTCAGTTTGGTTCATTTTGTTTATTTTTTGCTATAGTTGAAGGGAAGCACAAAACTTCTTCATTGAAATCACATTCGATGTAGAAAACAAACACAACTGTCGAAAACTTTGTTGTTTTTGACACAACAAAAGAAACTTGGACCACAGATTTAGAAGAGCAACTACAAAAAAGCTATTCTAGAATCTTACACTAAGAGGAGATAGATAGATATGGAATTCGTGGGGTATCAAAATATCGATTATTGCTACAAGCCTGATAACTAGTAAGAAGGATTTAATTTGGGTGACTCTTTGATGATACATTGAAGAATTATAGGGTCTTCGTCTACTAAACACTACCTAAAAATAAATAAAGATCTTCCTCTATTCTTTCTTCTTCCTCATCTCTAACGATGACGACAGAATTTCGAAGGCTGGATCACCCCTGCTTCAAATTAACACCACTGAATTTAATCTCAATAGGTATTTTCTAATGTTCTTGTAGTGAACCTTTGATTTCATTCTAGTGGAATCTTATTCTTAGAAGCATCAACCACACAAAAATTCCACCTCATCGCCCTTCTCATAGTTGGAGAAATGGTCATGATGTTTTAGCATAATCTTCCAAAAATGACCTGCGCATCACTATTAATGTAGGCACTTCCTTTGGTAGTTCAATTAATGGCTAACATAGCCCATTCTCCATAACCTTTTGGCAGGTATACCTGATAACTCTCCACAACCTTTATTCACTTAAAGAACTCTCTTCTTTGTGAATATCTAAGCAAGCAACATATTGAGCCAAGATCTCCACAAAGTCTGGAACTGCTCCTCAAAGTCTACACACTTCTGCATCTTAGACTGCCATAAAACATCCTCCCTCCTCCAAGTGTAACCAGATACCCCGAAGTTGACTTCCTTGAGTCCAAACCTTCGGCTATATTTGCATCTGATTAGCCAACAATTTTTGGTAGCTTCCTTCCAAAAGCACATAGTTAGCTTCGATGTGCCTTGAAGAAGTCAACTCCGGAGTATTCTTGTTGCACACACCATGACATATATCAGAATTGAAATGGAGTATTCTTGAATTGCGACCTTCGAGAAGCAATTCTTCGTGATTTTCTTGAGTTCCTCCTCATCCACATAACAAGGGATCCCTACACCTTTTACATTGTTAAGTTTAATTGAATTCATTACCACTTTCTATTATTTCGTTGTTAATGATATATTTCACTAAAAGATGATGCATGCTGTATATAACATTATGTATATTTGTATATGTTCACTTACAGGTTAGTTTAACATATAATTCCACCGTGAAAGAACGTTTATGATTAGATGCAACTTTTCTGATTCCATCTTGCAACTTTTTTAACTTTCAACTTGGAAATTACTACACAATAATCACAGATCTCAATAATGTCTGAAAAATAACCTTTTATCGTCACAGAGATTTGGGATGCACTTCGAGCTGCAACTGAAGCTGATATCAACTTGGCGCAAGCAATAGTCGATAGCGCAGGAATCATCCTCACCAATGCTGACATGACCACCTGTTATGATGAGAGAGGTAAGCAACATTAGGCCAGTTTGATAGCAGCTTCAGCCTCGAGTAAATAGAATCGGATTCAAACCTAAAACTACTTTGAATAAATGAAGTGACTTCACTTGAAACAATATTATAGATGATTTCAGCTTCATAGCTTTAAAATAACTTAAAAATCATTTTGTTTTTGATTTGGATTCATCCATTGGATAAATCTATTTGACAAATTTACTTAAGTAAACCGTGGGTTAAAGCCGTTTCATTCTGACTACCAAATAAGCTACACGATCTCATAACTGCAAGATTGCTGAACCTTTTTTTAATGGGCATATAACTTTTCCAGCCTTATGGCTAAGATCGATTATGGTATCTATGGTTTTAATGGAAGCTTTCTTTCACAGGTGCGAAGTATGAGTTGCCGAAGTTTGTTCTGAGTGAGCCAACCAATTTGATTCGTGAGAACTAACGTTTGACAGAGCTCCTTGCACACGAATTCGGAGATAAATAAATGTATATCCTGTACATACTCTGCCCTTTATCTCTTCATCTGCTGCTATAGTTGTGTTTATTTCCAGTATCTTGAATCATTTAATCTCCCCTGTTACAAGATATTGATGTTTACTGGGTGATGGAAACTGTATGGGTGTCTACATTCTCAACTCCTCTCAGCAATTCATTTTTTGCATACTGCTCATCTGCTTGCTACTTCTTGTTAATTTTTGGTTTTATTGATTGGATAAATTGCATTTGGGGCCCCTGAGGTTTGAAAAGTATTTCAAAATTGTCTTAACTTTTAAAAAGCTAGATTTGTTTTAATCCCTTTTTTAGCATCTCACTAATTTGACTGATTTGATTGTTTTTTAGTTAGTTTAAATCATTTATGTATTCTAATGAACTATTGCATTCATCTATTATCACTCTCTCCTAAACTTTTTAAAAAAAAATTAAAATTTACTTTATCTTATTGCTCACTTTTTCTGTATTAAATATTTAAAATTTAAAAAATAAAAATATTAATGTCTCAAAATTGTATTTTAAAAAATCAAAATATTAGCAAATGGGAATAATTTTATAACATGCTAACGAAAAATTAATAATTATATCTTAATTGGGATCAAAACTATAGCATTTTTGCAACCTCAAGTATTTAAATAAAAGTTTTTTAAGACTCAGAACTAATTTGTAATATTTTTTCGACCTCGAAGGCCCGTATTTAATTTACTCTAAACTTAAATATATTACAAGTTGGATTAGCCAAATACTATTTTGAGTTAAATTTTAGATGTGAGGTGTTCACCTAAAATTAGATTCGGCTTGAAAAATTGTCACCTAAAGTTAGACTCGACTTGAAAAATTGTTATGTATAATAAAAAAGCCGAAATTTGTGTGCTTATTTTTTGACCTTTAAATCTAATGCCTGCCTTGATGAGTGTTGCTCTATCTGATAAGTGTGATGCTTCTTCTGTTTAGAGGTCAGGGTTCATTAATTTTTTTATTATTTATTTTTAGGTAAATTACATTTGAGCTCTTGATATGAGAAGATATTGTAACTTAGTTTTAATTTTTTAAAAACTTTGATTTCAATTTCTGAAATTGTAAAAACTCTTTTAGTCGGTCCTAATTAAAATATTATTATTATTTTTATTATATAATAAAATTATTTTTAATTTTTAATTTTTTTAATTTTGTAAATATAAATTAAAAATATTAATATTAATATTTTAATTTTAAATGAAAGAAATAAAGATAAGAGAAATTAAATTTTAAATTTTTACTAAATTTAAAAATAAAGTGAATAAATGGGTATAATAATTTTTAAAATACATAAAATGATTTAAACTAATAAAAAAAATTTAAATTTCATATTTTCTATCAAAAAGATCAATAAAAAGATATAATTTAAAAAAAAAATCTAAAATTACAATACATTTATAATTTCAAAGACCACAATCAAAATTTTTTAATAATTAAAATTAATTTGCAATGCTGACCCTAGGTCCAGAATGCAATTTTTTTTTTTCTATCTCATGCTCCTTAGTCTCATAAAAAACCCATGCTTCATATAAAGCTTATAAAATGCTCCTTTGCCAAGAATGCAGTTGAGAAGTTAGATGATAAAACCTATCAAAAAAGTGATTCTTGAAAAAAGTTTCTTTGATTTTCAGGAAAAAAAGTTTTTTTGAAAAGGACATCCAATATCAAAGTCGTGTCAAAGGAATAATTAATGGATAGTTAAAATTACAATGAGACCTGAGAGTCGAAGAAAGTTCTCTGTAACGATCTACAGCAAAGTGCAAATTAAAAAACTCCGATAAGATCAACCTCAAGCCCAACATAGAATGTGGAGACTTGTACGATGAAACGTTAGCAATGCACAATACACAACAATAATGCACCAATGCAAGTTTAAATCCAAGAAGACATCCAATGCAAGTTATATTTAGGTGGTGACCTTATAATCCTTCAGTTAGTCAACAAAGAGAACCCACAAAATTTCTAAGTTTTTACTAGTTGTTTAGTTTGTGGCAATCGTGGCTTTTAAGTTTCCTACATTAAAATCCTTTTTCTTAGAGAAGAGTGATTCCATAATTACACCTTTTGTTTTTATCATTGAAAATTTTCTAGTAAAAAATCTTTGCTTTGTGATGAGTGATTTGATACTTTCTAAGATGGAAGGACATGGACATACTTTACTAGCTTGGAGAAAAATATAGTAGAAATTGGAGACGTAAGTGGAAATCATAAGATAAAAAAGCGTTAACTTAAGATGCGTAAAATGAGGCCAGACAAAACAAGTGTGTACCACTTAGTAGTAGAAGAGGACACAGACAACTCACACACAGTCAAGAGAAGCTAGAGAGTCTAAAGGAAGAAAGCAAGTGACAAGGCCTTCTTAGTCAAAACTTAGTGAACATGTAGTTCAAGGAAGGGACTCATTTCAAGCACTTGAATGAGATGAAAAGCATCATCGATCAACTTGCTACCATAAAGATGTGATGCAGCTTGACAATAAACTGTAGGCTCTATTGTTGCTCAGTTTATCAGTAGTTTCTTTGAGAAACTGTGTCTAACGGAGTAGTAACTATGAATTTTGTCACACCTCGGGCTTGTTCAATGAAGATACAAAATGAAAATCCCCGGGCACTACTAATAATGAGGCCTTCACAACTGAAAAGGGGGGTGAATGTGGTAAGTTCGAGGAGAAAATTAAGCCCAAAGGCAATTCTTTGGTGGAAAATATGTTGCTATTGTGACAAGAGTGATCACATAAAAAAATGATCAAAAATAGAATGGTGACTAGAAAAAAGGTGAAAAGACAATTTCATCTTCAACTCCCTCAACTACAATTTTAGTTGAAGAATTGTTGCTAGTCATCGACTAACAAAAAGGCCAAGATTAGTCTAACTTACGAGGAGTTGACGTAATTTATTTGGGAGCATCCTAGCCAATAATTGACGTAATTTATTTGGGAGCATCCTAGCATGTACCCTCAAAGAGGGATATATTTTCAACATATATCACTCTGTAGATTATTACAACATCATAGAGATGGGAAACAATGATATGTCAAAATATTCATCATAAAAGATATTGAGCTCAAGACCAGTCTTAGGTATAACTTGAAGCTAAAAGATATTTGACATATCCCAGATATTCATCTCAACTAAATATCCATGGGAAAACTGGATGATGAAGTCAAGGAAGCACCATTGGCAAAGGGCTGTCAAAAATATCTGAGAGATGACTCATGACAACATGAGGAGAAAAATGTTGTTTCCTGTATAGACTGAAGGTGAAGATAAACAAGCTTCTAGTAGGTATTTCTAGAGAAGAAGCCACAAAAGATTTATGATATATGAGGATAAGCCATGTAAGTCTGAGTACCTCAAAAACCATAAGCCCTTGAAAGAAGCTCTTAGAGAAGGTTTACTCTAATATTTGTAAAGTAGCACATATAATCACTCCTGATTTTCATTATAATAAAATTGAGTTCATGATCAAACCGATGATCAAAATTTGATTGACTAGCAAGAAATGTTTAGACATTTCATGAAGCAAAACTTCTTATCATTAACTTTCTTCTTTGATGAACAAAACAACAAAACACTTACATGAATGCACAATGAGCTTTTCTACACAATTGCCTGCAAAGCTCTCCCACCATGTCGGCTTTGTGGTAAATGATTCCCTGCATGCTGACGAACGCCCGACGCATCACCAACAACAACTACAGCTTGTTCTTCTCGTACTCAAAGTTCAACTTCGACAAATCTGGGAACTTCATCAAAAGCTATTAGGAGGCCCACTGCAAAGCTATATAAGCTGTTGACGAAGGTGTTCTTTGATCTCCAAGACAGACATCATTGTTTGTGCTGCATGTGGAGCTGCAGAAGGTAAAAGATAAATTTAGATGATTGGATGTGGGCCTACTTTGGAGAGAGAGATAGAGAGGCAAAACTACTGCGTTCAAACTAACTTGGATTTTCAGCACCCTATAAGCATGTGCATAGGTAGACCACAAAACGGAGCGAAAGAAATCATGTTAAATGTCATTTTTGCTATGTATAGTTTTTTTTTTTTGCTGTTACTACTTACTAGTTGTGAACCCAATGTGTGTGTTGAGAGAGAGAGAGGAGGGAGGGCTTCAATAATGGCAGAGGAATGGGACGTGGAAGCCAGGATTGATGGGTCAAGAAGCTCTTGGGAAAGAGGTTTGTGATACGGAGGGAAATGAAGGAGCCTGGATGGTTGGGCTTTCCATGTTGGACTTTTTGTCTGCGCCATTTTGGGTAGAAATTGACCTGTTATTAATGAAGGGTTAAACTTTATATTTGAAACCCAATCTTCAACCTATGACCATCTCGTAAATTATACAAATTAAAGTATTTGAATATCAAAAAGAAGTATCATTTATGAACACTGGTTTAAGCATGAGATTATCCTGAAACTAAGCTCTTTGAAATAAAAAATAATCAATTGAACACTGCATAAAATTGTTGTTCTTGTTCTACGTTTGTCTCCTAAAATTTGTTCAAGCCACCTGTTTGATCTTTTGTGTTTGTGCAACTTGAATCATCCTTTGAAAATTTACCAGCGCCTGAAAGGATATTTTCATTTCTTTTTGCAGCGGATGAGCCTGCAAAGAACATTCAGAAAAATTAGCTAATTCAGTTATGATGATATACAAGAAGCTGTAATTGTAGCTTGAAAAACATAATGGCATTTTTTTGGGGTTATAAAAGAGAGTTTCTGTATCCATAAGAGATTTCACTTACAAAAATCATGACTGCAACCCTCTATCTACATGTTTATAACCTTACAATTTTTAGTGTTGTTGAACTACAGTAGAGATAATATTCAGCACAAAATTAAAGCATGATGAATGAAATAGGAGAGTGCTATAAGTGCTCTATGCAATAAATGCATAAAAACTTTGCTATTGAATAAATTTTTTTATAAAACATCATCCAAACTACTTTGCTATATGAGTAAGTGTTGGGTAGGCAAAAATAGCCAAATTAGTGTAGTTGAAATGTGAACGATCATATTAATGAGTGATCACACTAAAGTGTACCACATTGTAAATGAATTTGACCAGCAAGATGTGAGTACTTATATTCCTAGCCTAGTCTTAAGGGTATAAAATAAAATAAAAAATAGAAGATAAAGTAAGGGTGCAAGACACTCCAAATAATTTGGTTACATCCATCATTAACCTTTACAATCCTCATTACATAAAGCAGGAGTGGTCACATTATAATACATCACATTAAAAATGATTGTGCCTGAGAGAGGGTATGTGACACAACTTTAATGGATAAGATATGGGAGAGATATTTTACGAATCAATGTTTAACGGCTCTTGTACGTACATGTGAGGTGATCCAAATTAAGATATGATAATATAACATGATATTGACTCACTTGTACTTTTTGAGAGGATTGGATTAAATAGAACAAATGAAGAAGATAAATCCATATAACTAGTCCTGATTAAGGAAATTTATTACTATTTTAAATAGCTGATCACAAGAAGAACAGAGATTAAGGCTTTTTGTTTATTGTTTTAAATACCATTGTTTTGCCACCAAATATGAATTCCTCAGTGTTGAAGTTTTGCAGTCGAAATGGCTTGTTGGTCTAGAGTAAGACTTTGGCTTGAATCTTGATCTCATCAAATTAGCTTAACCTGAACCAAACCCAACCTGAACCCAATCATAAACTTGCTAATCCATATCAACCTGTATTTGACCTGCTCAATAACAAATTGCAAACCAAGCCACGATGGAACAATAGTTAGATCAACCTATTCAACCAAAGAAAAAAGTTAGATCAACCTAAACCTCAAATTTCTGAGATGGGTTTGGGTCAAATTTTTGATTTGGGTCATACCTTGCCAACCCTACCTCCAATCTACTAAATCCAACATCTTTCTTCATTCCCCTCTCCTCAATGAGCTGCCTGATTTCATCAAGCTCATCCCACATACCCGCTCTAGCATACAAATTAGATAGCTCTACATAGATTCCAGCATTATCTGGATCCAGTTTTCTAGCCCTCTGAAAAGCAATCTGACCAATCTTCACATTCCCAGAATCACTGCAGGCACTAAGTATAGCTCCCCAAGCACTAACACTAATCAATCTTCCCTCATCGTTATCCTCCATTACGATTTCATTGACAAAGCTCCAAGCTTTCTCCAGTTCTCCAGCCTTACAAAGCATATCAATCACACAGCTGTAATGCTCGCACCATGGAGACAAACTGTAAAACTTCACCATCAATTCGAAGAAGATGATGCCCTTCATCACATTGCCAGAGCGAGCACAAGCAGAGAGAACTACTAAGAAGATAATTTCATCGGGCAAAGTCCCTTCAGATAACATACCTTCGAATGCTGAAATCACTTCATCAAACTGACCATTTCTGCCATGGGCATTCAGAAGAGAGGTCCAAAGCACAATATCGCTTCTTCCTTTGCCTCTTCGCCGGTTTCTCGTGTAGAAAAAAAGGCGAGCTTTAGCTGCATAGCCACATTTCCCATACATCTCGATCAAGGAACTTGACAGAAATGCATCTTTCTCCATGGATTCCAGCCGACGGATTACGTATGCGTGGCACTCCATTCCTAATCTGATAACAGCTTCTTCAGCGCAAATTTTGAGGATGGTGGAAATGGTGAGCCCATCTGGCTCGATCAAGCTCTGCATACTGAGAAACAGAGAAACCCCTTCCTTGAAGAGCCTTTTGTGAACATACCCACTCAACAGAGCATTCAGACACACTGTATTTCTGTAAGGAATTTCATCAAACACCTGTTGGGCATCCTGTAGCTCGCCCTTTCTAGCATAGAAATCGATCAGCGCACCGCTGACAAAGACACTCGAGATGTCTCCCGACTTGCATACAAAGGCGTGAATCTGCCTCCCGCGATTGGTGTCGCTGGATGCCAGAGATGCGGCTGCGAGGGCGCTGCAGAGAGAGTAGGAATCGAGTGGGAGGGCAAGGCGGTGCATAAGGGAAAAAGTTTGAAGAGCAAGAGACGGAAATCCGTTGCGCGAGAGGGTAGAAATGAGGGCATTCCACTCGGCGACATTGCCGCTGGAGAGGAGAAGGGAGGAGAGATTATCGCCGGCGGCGGCGGCGGGGACGAACGATGAGAAATTCACCGGAAGGAGACCGGATCTGAAAATCCGGGCAAGGAGAGCGGCGGTGGGTTTTAGGGTTTTGGGGGGAGAAGAACGATCGAGCAGGCGAGAAGGAAAAGAGCGGAAGAGTTTGAAGGGGACGCAGGACATGAAAAAGAGAATAACCGAAAAATTGAAAACTGAACTAAAATCGAAAAAAATCAACGGAAAAGTTCGATTAATCAAATCGCAGTTTCAGATCATTTTTAATTTTTATTTCGATTTTTGTAAAAAACTGACGTTTAACTCGATCGAATTCTTTAACTTAATTTATTCAATTTAATAAAATTAATATAATTTAATATCAATTAAAATTAAGTATATTTTATTATATATTTAAATTTTGATTAAGTTTTGATAAAATTTTTAAGAGTAAATTGCGTGTGGTCCCTGAGGTCACTTATTTGAACCTCAAAATTTAAATTACTTCATGTAAATTTTCGACCTTCGATATAAATTTCAATTTGATACTTATAATTATTAAAAAAATAAAAATATGCATCATGGTGCTGTGTGATCTGTGAAAATAAATCATACGATTAATTAAGGAATTGTGTTTAGGGTTATATTTGCGATATAGTATCTAATATTAGAGCACTGAGAGCAGTTTAATCACTTAAAATCGGCTCAAGGAGTAGGTCAAGAATTAGGTTCAAACAGAAATAACATGAACTCAAGAACCTTAAACTAAGAAGAACCTCAAGCTTGGGAAACCTTTAGCCATTTGCATTCCCGGGTCCAAATCGACACCACCTGCGCAGATTTGCTGAAGAAGACCTCTTTCAAACTCACAGAGTGGATTTTTTTTTTCCTTTTATTAACGGCCACCTCACAGATCTGAGCTCCAGCCTTATAAACTAAAAAGGCATGCAAGAAGTTGCCGGCTAAACGCAATAACATGGCAAGAAACTCACAAAAATCTGTTGATCGTGCTATCCGGATGCGACTCAAAGAAGCCGTGGTCGAGAGACTGCATCCCGAGACTGGGAGAAAACAAAAGGCCCAATGGCTGAATCCTTCATACTGAAGGTGAAATTTCATCCAAGTCCTTGTACTTTTTCTTCTTCACGATCAAATCTAAAGCTTACTCAAATTGATTCAAAATGAACCAATCTTGAACCCAAATTGATCCAACCCATATACAAGACTCAAAATAATACATGATATCAATAAAGTACAACTCATAACAATTCAAATAAAATATGCAAAAAAAAAAAACTATGAACAACAGTGATGATCTGGCCCTGCATCATATCCCATCTTCTACATCTACCAATAACACGTATAGCGCAACCAAGCACGAGGGACATTCGGACAGTCAAAAATAATTATATTATTATACGAATATTCTAAAAATCTATCAATAATATATCTATAATTATTATATTTAAAATAAAAATAGACATAAAATCAAATATACCTTACATTCATATAATTAGAAATAACCATGCACAATCAATTTGATTAAAAAAGTCAATTTGCTATAAAATAACTTTATACAATAATACATTTCCATACAATAACAAATCACAATGCTTTTTTTTTTACAGCACAACAATAAGAGACAGAGCCTATACCTCAAAAATCATGAAGATTCAAATAGTGCAAGTCTCATAGAGTAAATAGATAGTCAAGTATGACACTCAAAACAAAGTTTCCATTTTTTGGAAACCAATTCAGTTAATTTTTTTTGAAGGAATAGCTATGACAAAGCAATCCATGAACATACATATCATTACAGAGAGAGAGAGAGAGAGAGAGAGAGAGAGACTAACTACATCAACAATAGTCAATAATCATCAAAATTGGAATCAAATAGCAAATTAGCCAGATGAACAGAGCAATGCCAGAGAATTTGCTGCGTTTCTTGACGATAGATTTGGGTATTTGGGAATGCTTCTCTCTCTATATGACGGTCTGCAGGTCAATATCATTGAATTGTTCCATTCCTATAAGAGAATCATTTGCCATGCAATTTGTTGTAATGATCTGCAGCCGTAGATAGAGACTGAATTGACACCGGAAAACCAGGGCCCATCTGCACAGTAGAAAGACTGGAGTCACAACATAGAAAAATAACACAACCACCACCACCACCACCACCAAGCCTTCAAGTAGGCCTGCAAACGGGCCGCATCAGATCAAGAATGGCTTGCTCCAAATTCAATCCATGAATAATTGGATCAGGTCTTGATTCGGATCCGGTCAAGGTTATTCCGTAGATGACTCGGGTAATCAGATTCATGTTAGACCGGGTCTAAACTGAATTGACTAAATATCTTCTATTAAGTCAAAAATAAATTATAATAACTTGCGAAAAATACTCTAAAAAACTTTCATCTAATTTATTAATTTTTAAAATTTAACTAAAAAATAACAAGAATTCAAATCCAAATTTTCTTTCCACGAACAGAAGAACACAAATTACAATAAATATACGAATCTCTGTATCAACATTACAGAAATTAGACAAGTATATACATTCTCAATATATATATATATATAAAATAAAGTAGTTCCATATTTATATAAAAATTTAAATATATATGTATTGAATATTTGTTTATAAATAATAGAATCGGACCGGATTTTAATCGAATTCGAGAGGGATTGACTCGGGACCCAACCCTAAAAAATCAGATCGGATCGGGTAATCATTTTATTATTGGAACCCTTAGCTACCTAATCGAATCTAAATTCCAGTTGGAACTCAAGTTGGCCCGCCGCACTTGCCGATCAACTTACAATTAACATCCTCATTTGATCACAAATAACAAAAAAAAAATCTTCTAGTCTTGATACAATCTACAATCTGTTCTCTATTCATCACTTTGTTCACCACACTTTATGAATCACAACTTCGATTCATTCATCATCCTACACAATTAGTTAGTTGGATATCAAAGGACCAAATTATGTTTCTACAACGAGCATCGAAATGGGGGGATAAAAAGAATGCGTGTGGGGGTTCATGTCACATGTGCTCTCCTTTGACGTGAAATTTGCTCATAGATAACATGCCACTCAATTTTCAATAAGTTAAAGATCCTCAACTTAGGAAATACTATCATTGAGTCTTTAAATTCAGATATATCGCATAGACACCATACGATGTAATATTGAAATAGAGCATTCTTAGAACAACAAAGGAAATTAGACTTGAAACCCACAAATGTATTTAAACAAATTTTTACAAGGGCTTTAATAATCTTGTCATTTCAAGAAAGGTTATATTCATACTCACCGTACTGCTTAGCGTGAAATTCTTCACATAGCCTGCATATTTGGAAGCTGCAAAAGCAAGAAAGTCAGTAAAATATGCCAGATTTATATAATGAGAATCTTATTACAATTGGATCATCTTCAAGTGCTCCCATTGAAAATCCAAAGGGCATTTATCTCTTATTTTACTCGATGTGCATTTACCATTTAACGAATAAATTTGATCAAATTCCTAGTAAAGATTGAAAGCAAGTTGCTAAGAACAGATATAATCAATCTAGATATATGAACTTCATGTAAAGATGAGAATGATTAATAACTACAAGCAGAAACTTAATCGGCCTTAAAGCATAAACTGGAGGTTTAGTGATATCAAGAAAGGGAGTAGAGTTCCATTGCAATTATTATCACATGGGCACTAGAGTGCTTCGAAATACAATGTAGTAATCGTGACTGAAAGGGAAATAACAATAACAAAATAGGCTAAAGCTAGTATATGACAGAAATCTCTCAACCTTTCTCATCCAGGCTTGGGATAGGCAGAACAAGACACGTAACATAAAATAGAATTGATTGGCAAAAAAATTCATAAAGCCGACCACTCAATAGTTAGTATAAGGCTCGTATATACATATTACATATGTATAAATATGTGCACATGCATGTATGAGTCTCTATATGTAAAGGATTTAATAGGCAACTGTAGAGACGAGCTCTATCATGACAGTGACTAGAATTTTGAATTCCCATCAAAACACACTTGTAGTTGATTTACATCCTGTTTCAAAACTTGCATTGTTATCTTAATAAAAAAAATTATGTACCAAAAATTCGCTATTGGTTTTTGATTTGAAGTAATGAACTATGTCAACAAAGTTGTTCTATTGTCAGAAAATTTCTTTAAAAATACTCGTAATAATTTGAAACATATCAAGCACAAAATAATGTAACAGCAATTTATTAACCTTGAAACAATAGTAAAACACTTAATCACAAAAAGAAGATGCCTTAACTTTTCTTGAGGCCAACCGGCTTGGCGAGCAAAAGAGCATTTACGAATGCTCCAATGTTTTCACGTAAAGACTGTTCAGAGAAGTTGACCTGTACAAATTACATGCATGTTAGTCAAGAGTGAAAACTGCTAATTTTAAAATCTCTTACTATTGGAAGTAAGACTGGATATAGCCAGGATGGGTTTCTAAGCGGCAGAACACAGCTGGATACAATGGATTTCAGCCACGCACCCTTTAGAAATGTCAAGGAGATAGGCTCTGGAGAAATCATGTCGGAAGTCCAGGGAATCTAAAAGGGGGTCAGTCATGTAGCGGCTCTTAGCAGAAAGGACTAGAAGGAGATTTCTTGGGGGAAGGAAGTATCCCATTATCACAAGGCATTCTGGAAGAAGCCATGAAACATAGCAGAGAAATTGTAACTGATGTTGAAGAAGCGACTAATATTTAGAAGGAATAGCAATATGCAAATGTTGGAAGGTTGTTTGGCCGTAAGGTTCCATTCCAAATTATTATGGCAAAAGTGCAAGATTCAAAATGATTGATGTGGGGCAAGGATGTTTCATCATAAACTTTGCTCAAGCTGAAGATTGTAGTGAGATTTGGGTAAGGGGACCTTAGAGAATTGTGGTCATGCAATGGGTTTTGATGAGTGGACACCTGCTTTCAGGCCTTCTGCTAGCACTATCACAACACTATATGAGTTCGCTTTTCAAGTCTTCCTCTTGAATTTTGGGAGCCCAAGTGTGATGACATATAACCAAGAGGGCGAGAAGTGATCATCAAGATGATGTCTATATGATTGAATTAGAATCACCCTAACATGGGGCAGCTCTTGGCAGGCTTCTAAGCGGAGTAAAGGAACAAATCATCCACATTAGAAAGGGAGGGGAGTTCCTGAGCTGTATAAGTAAATAACGTGATCAAAAATGGTGAAGGTACACTTGGGGATAAACTGTGAGGCTAATGAAAAGAAACTTTATAAGTAAGCACGCTTGAATTGGGGTAGTACTGAAATGGGTGACCTCCTATGAATTATAAGCCACACAGTTTCCTAAAACCACAGCAAACAATACCCTACATTTGGATCACATGATGTTACACTAAAACACTTGTCGTGATTGTCTCAAAGGGCGAGCACCTCTTTGACGATAGATCAATATACAACCAACAACATACGCAGACTATATGCATAAGTTTGCATAAAAATAGACATGAAGCCATCACCTGTAGTTTAGATGCACGGATCGGCGAGTTGATTCTATCAAATTTTTTTATTATGAAGGCATTTCATTCTTATGTTTTTAATGCAGCGTAGTCAGATGCATAGACAGATACAGAAATACGCAATTCCCTTCCAAACTTGGATTGAACTGCAGCACTAGCAAACCAATGGAGGACATGATCACCAGAGAACATGCAATGCAGCTGGAGATTCCTATAAGGACAAGCGACAAGGTATTGTAGCACAGCAGCCAGCACACCCTGGAAAAATTGATGATCCTGGAGTTTCAAAATCCCCTCCAGTGGGTTATATTGAGGAAGAAAAACCAGAACTTGCTAACTCATGAGTCATGACCATGGACACTTGTTTCAGACAGGAGACAAAGGCAGGGAGTAATAGGGTAGAACCCGGGAGATGGAACCAGGCAAGGGTCGGTCTCAGGTACCATCAGACGACAGGCAATTGGAGTAACTTTGGTGGTAGAAACTAGCAACAAGGTGAAGCTCTTGAAGGCCATCCCAAGTCTAAATATCCCAACAAAGTTGCCATGTGGAAACCGAAGCAAACAGGGACTGTTTTTTGGGCTGAAACAGGGTTAAATTCTGCACACATGAAATCTGGAATCTAGGTGCAGCAGCCAGAAAAAGAGGCTCTAATTAACTGTTAAGCGACTGTTTGAATGAACCAAGATATGTAGGAGCATCTACATGATCCAAGGTAAGTTTAAACTGCTGGAATCGAAGCAGATTTTAAGGATAGAGCAGTTTGAGTGAGCTAGCAGGTGATTGCGCAACACTACCAAGCCTACAGCTCTTATTTTCACGCCACCAAATAATCTTCATTAAACTAGAACAGTAGTGATGTGGATAAGTCTAGTGCAAACTCTCATAAATTAAAAGCTCATCACTAGAAAAGGGACAAAAGGAAAAGCCAGATCCGTGGCACCAGCAGCTCCAAAAACATCAATTTCTGATCTCATTCATCAGCCAACAAGCAGCAGGAGTGTACTTTTTTAAGACAATTTGTTGCAGCAAGATGCAATACCATAAGGGGATGGGGAAGCTACTTCTCATGGCTAGTGATTGCCATTGCACCATGCCAACTAAGGCTACTTTTACAAGAACAAAGCTACCTCTCCAGGAATTAATAAGTTGCACCAACTCTAAGATTGGGCAGTTAATGCAATCAAGAATGGTATTCAAGCTGAGCATATTATTGCTGTTTTGGGTCTCAAATCACATTATCATTGATTGTTGCTTAGTGATACTTTTTTGAAATGATGATGACAACTCAAATAGCCAATGCCATGTACGTCACCGATTCATTCTTAGGTTGGCCACTAGGATTTTCTCCTCTTATGGGACATGTAAACCCGGGTGTTTCAAGGAATCCCCCCACCCTCAATTGCTTTGGCTTATTAGATGGAGTCATCATTACCGTCAAACATAGTCTTTGCTCATCACACATCTTCTTTTGCACTTCTTTTGTATGGATGAGGTATGCGTCCCCTTTTGTTATAGGTTTTGTACACATTTTTACTTTAAACTAAAGGGCTAGGACACATTTAAAAAAAAACAATGGTAATTACCATTTTTCTTTGAAGAAATAAATAAATGATTTACCAACCTCAAACATATAGAACATAACTGGAACTATGTTTATGACAATATTTTCACAAAAAAAATTAGGAAAAAAATCTTAAATTCCAGTTACTGGCTGACAAAAAATGAAAAATTGATAAATCATTTTCTATGCCTCCTAATCTGCAGGAACTCAATTGTTCCCGTTTATAAAGTTGTGCCAAGTACCCACAACTAGACAAAGAGGAAAACTTTCTGCAAGATCCAAGAAATTAAGATAAACTTCTTTCATTCCACAGTATGAAAGTCACATAGTGGCCAAATTTAAATTACAAAAGGTATATACATTGTGTTAAGAACTTCAAAATCTGAATAATCATGCAAGATCAGTTTACTAATAGGAGACCTATACAATAAAAAATTAAGCTTTCGGCAATGAGACAACAAGAGAAGTAACACCCATGGGCCACAGATGACGGATGCATTCGCAGGTCCATAAGAAGCAGAGATCATTCAAAGAATATTCCTTTACTTTGTGTTTAGGGAAAATTTTCCGAAATTCACAGTGAAAGTATGAAACTTTCCAGATACTGATACATGAATCAAATAGCATCCAGAAGACCTTGCCTTCCCAAGGATGTAAGTTTACAGATTTAAAGCACATATTTTCAGAAAAAAGAAAGAAGACTAAGAGAGAGGGAGATCTTACCTTCCCAAGCCCAACATGGACAATAGCAGTTTTGTCGATTTTAAAATCAATCCGTCCACATTTTGCCTCTTTCACAGCACTGGAAACATCACTTGTAACAGACCCTAACTATAAACGATCAAAGTAATAAGTAACTCTATATAGCTAAGCATACATCAGGTATATCTAGGAAGTATTAACAAACTTTGGGATTTGGCATCAAACCACGTGGACCAAGTATCCTAGCTACCTGATGACGACAACGTATTGTAAGTGATGGAATATCCAAACAAACAAGCGTAACATATTTGCAAAAAAATATGCGTAACTACAGACCTTAGATAGACGAGGCATAAACACTGGAGTTGCTATGCACTTATCAAAATTAATTTTGCCACCTCCTGCAGATTTCAGTTAAATTTCTGTGGAAATCAACATACTGATTATCCAAATCCAGCCAAGTAGCCTAAAAGTTACATAATTATAACTACGAGGGCAGTATTTATTACCTCAAACCAAACAAATCATTTCATGACTTAACGTTGGAAAATATACTATAACATGGATGCTCTAAAATTGAAGTAAATGGACAAATTAGGATTTCCCCAAAAAGTTTAATGAGAATTATGCCAAAAAATATAGACATTGAGAAATGTAAAGCTGTAAGGAGGCAGGAAATCGTTTCAGTGAACTCTGAGTTATTTTAACCAAAGAAACTTTAAACTGACAGTACCACTAACATACCAGCTTTTATTTCCTCAATAAGCTCATCCCCACCCACAATATCTGCTCCTGCAGCTCGGGCTTCCTCGGCAGCTGCTCCTTCTGCAAATACAGCAATCCTGACAATCTAAACAACACAGCAGTCTATCAGGTTAACCTGATACTAAAAACATTGCAGAAGCAGCCTCCACATGAGATTGTTAAGTACCTTTCCAGTACCATGAGGTAATGTTGTAGCACCACGAACCATCTACATTATGATGTACCCACATGAAAAGCAATTAGCAAAAGTGAACATAGAAGTACAATTCCCAAAAAAAGTAAACAAGAAGTAAAAAGGTAAAAGTAAATGAAAAAAATACAACAATTTCTCATAGTTTTTTTTTTTGAGATTCATGCACAATTTGAATAAATTCAAGAATCTAAAAGGTTATATGATGTATTTTCAAACGCAATAAAAGGTTATATGATGAGGAACAACGCTATGATAACAAAACTTATGAAAAGCAACGCTCTAATACCGAAGCTAAAGCGAGAAAAAGCATATTGATACCAAAACTAATGTGGGACGAAGTGCTCTAATACCAAGACTGATGCAAAATGATGGTGGACGAGATTGACTAGGGTTTAGAGGAAGAAGTAAGGAGGAAAGAAATTGGAGGAATAGAGGATAAGTAGGGCTTAAAGGATTCTTACCTAAGATCCCATACCTTTTCCTTTCTGGATATTAATCCCTTTCAGAATCCCAATACTAACCCATTTCAAGGCTGATTTCAGACAAAGTAAATTTTCATTAATCAAAAAACTTTTCAAATATTCAAATACAAGTTCTATATATAGATAGGCAAATCTATCCTAAAATAAAGATAAATATGTGAGACCAAACACTAACATTGTAAAAATAAAATAAATAAAAAAAAATAGATTTGACTAATTCAAACTCATAACAAACTTTATAAATAATAAAATTAAAAAAATTGAAAATCTGCATCAATCTATCCATCCATAATACCCAAGATCGCGATCTGATCTAAGACTGTCTTATCATGTTGATGTGCCCACCGTAATAGTTTCAAATTCAAATTGTAAATCAATTCTCAAAGAAACTTAAAACAATAGTTTTAGGTAACTTTAATCAGGTCAACTTTGTCTTGGCATTCAAAGAGTATAAAAATACTATAGAATAACCTATCAAGGATCTCAACATAGATGCAACAAAACAAATCACTGCTATTCTAGTAATTATGAATGGAAAAGTCCAAAGATGTGAAATAAATAAGAAATATCATATTACAATTTGATGGGTTACATTAACCTCACCTGATCACCTCGACGTGGATCAACACCTAAGTTTACATGAGCCTCAACTGTTTCAACAAACTTGGACTTGGCATTAGCCTGGAAACAAGCTGAAATATTATTAGAAATGCATTCTTCTTTATCTAATAGTCCTAATAATAGTCAACAAACAAGTAAACAAAAGCCTTAGCATGAAGAATCATGTAGTGTGTCACTAATGTTAAAGGATATAAATCAATATCATAGAAATGCTCCTATTCACAATGCTTCAGCAATAGTACCATGAACAATCTGTAATCTAATCAAGATGCCCTTCCCTCCAGTTAGAGGTCCAACTTAAGGCAAAGAGATGCCATGATCAGATCAAAGATGGATTAATTTTTCTTCATTTTCGCTCTCTTCAATCACTAGACCACCATCACATCCCCCTACCCCACCACCACATAAAAGGAAGAAGAGAAAAATGAGACAGAGAAGGTGAAAAAGATTGAGACAAGCTTCTCAATCATCCCAACATTTCATGTGATTCTATTCTTCTACCCACTTGCGGTATAGGTTGCATCTCTCCTATTTTATAGGAAGGAAAATAAAGAGTCAAGCTAACTTAATATCAAGCTACCATTTTGTCCTAATTATAATTACACCCATTACCTATGTACAATAAGGATAAGAGTAGACACACAACACTGATGATCCTACTGAAAGAGCCCACAATCATCTAGGAACTTGTCACCTTTATCAATTAGTAAGTCGATGGGGTGTCTGGGGAACAGAGTCCTCCAACAAGTCCTGCTCCTAAGTGACGCTCCTCGAGCTTTCTTCTTCGTTCTTTCTAGACTTGAACTAGTCATCTCCGGGATTTGTTCTCTTTTGAACTAGGATGTTCTTGGTATGGAAGCTGGTTTTCCCTTGAATTGAAATGGTTTTGGACATCAAGTCCTTGTTTTCCAAACCTCAAGAAAGGAGTCCTTCAGAAGTTTCCCTAGGACCTCGATATGTTTCAATGTGGCTTTAGAAAATTTCTTTCAGACTTATCTCTCTTAGTTCTCAAGAAAAGTTCTTCAAGCGTAATCACCTTCCGTCCTTGAGGATGGCCATCCCTTGAGGATGGTCATCCTTAATCCTCAATGAAAGTTCAATGAAGATGGCCTTGGGGACTTTGTAGGTACTTGTCCTTGGGTTGTCCTCATAACTTCCTCTTCATTGTTATTCCTCGAGACTTCTCTTTGGCAAAAATCAGTTTGCACTTTTCTTCCTTCATCGAATTTGGTCTTCTCTCTAGATCTAAGTTGTAGAGCAAAGTCGTCACATGTGCTTAAGGCCTCGTACTCTCTTAACTGAGATGGACTCTGAGTCCAAGGTCCTATTCATTCTCGAGGTCAAAACTTGACCTCGAGACATCATTTTAAAACATTTAGACCTCTTTGGATCTTTGGAACTTCCAGTTCTTTAAACCTCTTAGATCTTTAGGATATTCCATGATCTTGTTTGGTTGAAATGTAATTTAGAGATGTTTGAAATTTTTTTAAGATAGAGAAAGAAAAAATTATTTTAATGTAATGATGTGAAATAAAATTATTAAAATGTGATAGTAGATGTTACAACGTCAAGCCTTGGGCTCTTTCGAGAAATCAATGTAAAAGTTTGACTCCTCGGTATATTTTTAAGAGACTTGACACCGGGGCGTTGGATCACGAGTTCTCTCAAGGTGTCAATGTTAAAGGTTGACTCTTCAACATCTCTATGTTGAGGCTCAACATTTAGACATTAGCTTTAGGCCTTTTGTGTCGCGAGGATGGTTTTTGGGGAGTTTACTGGATAAGCCAATTTGATTTTTTGATCACACATCCCCTCTTTGGAAAAGATGAGACTCCTGTCAAGTGCTCCCCCATGCAGACTTCTTTTCTTTCTTTTTTCTAGAGCTCACCAACTCCATCAACACCATCAATAGTAGGTTGCTTCACCTAGCTACCCTTTCTAGGAGATTCTCTCACTACCTCCTAGGGTAGTGGCCCTTCCTTTTGGAGAAGTTTTCTCATTGTCTCGTGCTTGAAAGCTAGCAAATTTTCCATATGGCCAGATAATGATGCTCCCTACTTTTCATTTTTCCTCTTTTTTGAATACTTGGTGTCCATTCTTCTGGAGTACTCTTGTTGTGTACATCTTCATAGAGGCAACAGTGATACACCCACTTCATGGTCGACAACCAAGTTCTTTTATACAACTCGATCTATAATTGAACCGCAATACCCTTGTCTTCAGTTTGAGTTATGGCCAAAGGTAAAAAGACACCATGATCCAATCACAAAAGGTTTGATTTTTTTTCACTACGCACCTTGGGATTTGCCCCTACATGTTTGTAGTCGATTAATAGGGTACCAAAGAGGGAATGTGACAAAAAAAGGTAGTTAATATAATTATTGAAATGGTTCAACACAACATGTTTGTAGTCGATTAACAGGGTACCAAAGAGGGAATGAGACGAACAAAAAGCAGTTAATAGAATTGTTGGTAAGTTTCAACATAACAGGTTTAGGAGATTATTAATGAGAACCCTTTGAAGCAAATAGGACTTGCTTTCTAGCTGAACTGTGAAGCCTAAGTCCCAACTTCTGATTCAGCTCTCCATTCCTGGAATTTTCATGGAACAAAAAAATAATGAAATTTGAATTTAAAAACACAATAAATCAATTATGAATAATTATTTATACATGAAATTATCTTGCAAATTGGTTTTCTCAATTTTTTAACTAAGGGAATGGACCTTCATTGTAATATAATAACTAACAATCACAGTCTGGTCGGCGACATACAAGAAAGAAAATGACAAACCACACAAATACATTTGACCTTCTTGTTCTTTATGTTCTGCTATATGACCCCCACAATTTCTTACATAAAAGATGTGAACGGTTAATTTTTCTGACACCAAATACTACTCTATGGTCCTTAGTAAGAATTCTAAGATTTAGGAACAAATCCAAAGAGGTTAAAGATTAAAATACACAGGCATCAGAATACATAATCATTGTATAGTAGAAACATAACCCCAAAGCTGACACTCAAATTAGCACAAATCACTACTATTAGTAACCTTCAGTTATTATCAGAAAAAAAAAACTTCATAAATTTAAAAGCTATATTTTCTACTACATTCCATCGTAAAAAATACTTCCACCACCAAATCTCTTTCATTGTTACAAACGCTTCAGCTTAATAAAAGAAATTAAGCAACTGAATGAAGCAAGCGCTAACCTTGACTTCACGAATGGCCTCCCCGAGATCCATGGGAACCTTTGCCAGCTGCTTTTCAACCTTAATTAGAGTTGGGAAAGGGACGAACTCCTGTTGCTCCAATGCAAAGTAGCTCCTCACCCTCGCATCAGATTGGATCCTCTTTCCCTCCCTTCGAAGCTGATCATCCCCTTCCCTCCCTCGCTCCTCCTCGACGGCCTCCGGCGCAACCCTGTCCTCCGGAAGCGGCGCAACCCTCGCAGGGTACGAAACAGGCGTTATCTTCGGGATATCCTTCACAAACCGCACGTCCCGGCGAGTCCACTCCCGCTGCCCCGCATCGGCAGATGCCGCCCCACCTTCCGGCGCTGAAACATCGGCCCTTTCCCTTCGCGGCACTCTCGAATGAGTAGTTTCAGAAGGGGGCGAAGGTTTTTCTTCTCCCCCCTCATTGGGATCTTTGGGCTTGGGGGGGTACGCGACGGGCTTGATCGGCACAGACGAGAATGGCCGGAGAAACCATAGACCAGAAGAGACAAAGGAGAGCGACTGATGGGAGTGAAGAACGAACAGCGGCCAGAGACGGCGGCGGCGAGCATGGTGAAAGAGAATCTCGAGATGCGCCATCCGCGTCCGGCAGCAGGAATGGCGGCTCAAAGAGAGAAGAGATTTGACGGGGTTTACAGTTGGCGAGGGTTTTGGGATCGTGGGCCGTTGGATTGGGCATGGGGCTAAAATATTGAATTTAATGGATTATATATTATTTAAGCTTGACCTGAAAAAAGTATATATTTTATTTTATTTTATTTTATTTTATTTTAAAACAAAATTTATTTTATTTAGATGAGGGGAAAAAAAAGAACACAATTTTTTTTTTGCATGCGAAGACTATTATAATACAAATAAGAATACTGTTGATGTAGGATGTAGGGGATCCTGAGGAACACCGAAAAAGAGAGAGAGTTTCGGGAGACAGCGGCGCGCAAAGAGGTAAGTCTATTAGCGGAGGCTTAAGAAAGAGAGAAAAGGAGAGTTCGGGGCATCCAGAGCAGCACACAAAGATTTAAGGTGGTTCAAGGAGAAGATCCTCTACGTCCACCGAGCGGTCAGCGAAGAAGTTCCACTAATGGGAAAGGGTAGTCGTTAAGACTAATACAATATTTAGGAAAGAAAAGAGGGAGAGAGAGGGAAAGAGCTCCTCAGTTGGGGCTCTACAATGGAAATGGGAGAACCAGGAAAGCTGCTTGCACCCTGGCCGCTCTTATTGATTCTTTCTTCTCTGATCTCCCCTCCTTCTGCATAAAGACTGTTTAGAGGTATTTGTAGGCAGCGAATGGTGCGGTTTTATCCTGGTTTTCTGGAGAAAAAGAGGTGAACAAGCTCTGGGTTCGCGCCGTTTGTTGGCCGCCGGAGGGACCAAAAGCAGCAAACGGAGGATGCTAACTTTTAATATTGGTACTACTTCTGGGAATTCGTGATAGCTGGAGCATGCGGATCCTTAATTTGCGGGTCTAGAAAAAGTGTTCTTGTACGGGGAACGGCGCGGTCGGACCAAGCTTGATCGTGACAGACACCATTTTATAACATCGAGGACGATGTTACCAGGGATGGTGCTGGCTCATCGTGAACGAGGCTTGGTTGAACCCTCGTATCCGAGGTCTGACCTGTGAGAACAGAGATGAATTAATTAAAAGAAATGAAGGCCAAACGCCAGCTAGGCGCCACGTATACGGCAGGGATGCAGCGCTGGAACTACGTGTTAACAAACACGCAAAGTGAATAAATATAAGCTTCATCTACTAACAAGATATATTTCTATTTGCCTTTGAATGTGTTCTATCTAAATAAAAATATTTCTCAATAAACACATAACATTTATGTATCTGAGGTTATTAGCCAATATACCAAAATAAAAATAAATTTACTTTTGTATCCACTCTAGTCTTGCGTATTTTTTTTATTTTGCATAAGATATTTTTACTTAGCATATGTATGAAAAAAGATAGATGGAGCTTAGATTAGAAAATAAAAAATAATAGAGAAAATATAATAAAGGAAATAATAGTGGGAAATTTTGCACTAAAACTCATATGTGAAAAGGCCTTCACTAAAATTTTGTCGTATTTAGATGTATCGTGCGCTATATGTGCTCGAGCCCATCTGTATTGCACACGTGGCATCTGATTTTTGGAGTTCAAATAATACTACGTTTAAACACAAAATTTTCTCCTACTAATTTTAATTCATTTGTAAATATTAAAAAATAATTTTATCCAAAGTTCTTGCTGAGGATAATAAAATCAAGGAATCCAATGACAAATAATTGTAGCTGTACATCAACATCACAATAGCCTTCTTTTGGCAACCTCTAATTCATATTTCTAACTTTTATTCAATTAAAATTGGGATAATTACATATATATTTATTTATATTTAATAAATTATATCATGCGTATTTTTATTATATTATACATATCATAAATGATAAAAATATTACACTAGATACACTATAATTGTAGTATTAAGGTAATTTTTATATACTTTATAATATGCAAAATATAAATTATCAAGTAAAATATCTAATATATAAAATAACAAGTTTACTGTGACATGTAGGTAATTATCATATTTAAATTTAGGAATAATTACATACAAGCCACATAATTTAGTTTTATTTATGCCTTACTCATCTATTCTTAATTAATTACGCTATGCACGCTCAAAATATTATAAAATCTTACATACACACATTTTAACTTATTTTTATTATAATAACTAATCATAATTTTTCAATAACCTAACTATAATTAAATTACAAAAATTCTGAGCCGTTTATCATATTATTTTAAGAATATTTAAATATATTTTGAGTGAAATCCTAAAACCTTAATGTTTAGGTGGTAGCAAAGGAAGAAGACATCCGCGACGTGAATTAATTTTAGGATAAATCAGCGCTTTAGTGTGGTATTGAGGAAGAGAAAAATATATACCATTAAAAATAAAAAATATAATTTTAATAATTTATTAACAGAATATTTTTTTTTCAAATAGATTTTAATTAAGTTTTAACTCAAATGTGTATATGTAAGATTTTATAATGTTTTGAGTGTGCATAGTATAATTAATTAAGAATGGATGAGTAAATCATAAATAAAACTAAATTGTGTGGCATGTAGGTAATTATCTCTAAAATTTAAGAGTAAATTGCTTGAAGGCTCATACAATTTATGATATACTTAAAATTAGTCCATTTTCTTCAAAATTCATTCAATTAGCTCCAGTCTTCTTTCGGTTAGCCCTCTTCATTAAAACTTAGAGAAAACTACAGACAAGTGCCTAAAATTCACTTATAGTTATACTTTCATTCTCATTTTTTTAAGTCCTTTATTTAAGTTCATAAAATTTAAAATAGAAATATAAAATTAAAGTAGACTAAAGAACTAATAGGTCTCTACAATTTCAAAATAAAAACTTAAATGAAGAAGTAAAAAATATAGATCAAATTTTCTCAAAAAAAATATAAACTAAAGTATAATTATAAGTAGACTATATGGACCTATTAGTAATTATTCTTAAATTTATTATTAATATAAATAAAAATGACTATTCTATCCACTAAATAACTATTATATTATCATAAAATGTACTAAAAAATTATTCACTTGTACTTTTACAAAAAATTACTAGTAAACAAGTTCACAAATTTTTAAAATTTTTATCATTTTCATTGATTACCTTTTATTTTAAATTTATAATAAAATATGTGAAGGCTACCTAAGTAATTTTTTTTTGAAATTTTTGAACATATTTAATAGAAATGAATGATTCAATAATCAAAAATTTAGATTAAATGATTTTTAGAACAATAGAGATAATTAAGAAATTTATCAAAAAAATAATTATAAAATGATAAGCCATCCTAAATCAATAAACATGATAAATTTTCTCATCTTTAAATTTTCTTCTTTTAGCAGTAACGAAAAACATGTGCTTATTTTCAACAAAAAGCTGCGTGCTAACTCGCCAGCTGGTATACTGGACCACATGTAACTGCACACGTGGCAGATCAGGGACCACAAGAAATTAGCTTAGGATAATGCAAATCTTACTTAATTTTTTATATATTTAAAATTAATTAGCTTAAAAAATAATAATTAATTCAGCTCATAATTAACCTAATATATAAATGAATAAATATATATATATAGAAAAGGAGAGAGGGAATTTTATTAAAATATGTTTGAGAATTATTTGTAAATTAATATTTTCATAATATTTTATACGATAAATTGCATCCAAGCTCTTGAGGTCAGAAGAACATTATAAATTAGTTTCAAGTTTTTAAAAAATCTCAATTCAGTCCCTGAGATGCTAAAAGCATTATTGTTGGGTTCCAATTAAAATATAAATTGTTAACTTTTTTATCGATTATTCATAATTATTAACATTAATTTTCTAGAATATAATTTTATTAATATTTATATTTTAAAGTATTAACTTTTTAAAGTAAAAAATAAAATGATTGGGAAAGTCAAATTTTGAGTTTTTATATATTTTTTTTAAGAATTATGAGAACAAAAGAGTAAAATAGTGCTTTAAAATATGCAAACATTGACCAAACTGCAACTTTTTTAAAAATAAAGACCAATTTGCAATGACTTTCTAATCTCGGGAGTCTGATTACAATTTACCTTAAAGAAATGATATAAGAAATATACATATAAAATTTAAAAATAAAATTATAATAATATTATATTTAATGTTATATATATAATAAATATTTGAGTAAATTACATTTAAATTCTTAAAATTTGAACTATAGTGCTTAAGTCTCTAAGTTTTCAAATTTTGAGTTGTAGCATATCAGTCTCAATTTTGCATATGTGGTCCAAGTTGAATGCAATATTATAGTTAACAAAAGCACTACATTGCAATAAATCAACCTCCAAGACCTAAGTGTTACTAATTAAAATTCGTAAACTAGTAATCCTAAGTTTTCAGGGACCTAAGAGCTCGTTCGGTATGAGCATCTTTTTCAGCCCAACATAAATTTTAACTATAAAAATCAAATTTTTTTCATATCTAACATAAATATTGTTAACACGTGGTTCCTGCGTTGAATCCTGACCGTACACGTGGCGCCTGGCTGGCCTCCACTTGATTGTCTGATTTGCTGACTCGTCTGTCTGACTTTGCAGGACTTTTGATCAGGTCAAACCTCGGTCGCGATGATTCAACCTAAACTCGTCCCCGACATCCCAGGACAACCCTGATAACCTCGGGCACGAGGTTACGGAGCACCACCTACCGCGTCGTTCCCCGTACAGGGCGCCTATCCCCAAGACCCACAAATCAAGGATCCGCATGCTCCAGCCATCACGGATCCCCAGAAAAGGAACCAGTATTAAATGATATCACATTCCTTCTCAGCTGCAGGCCCTTCCAGTGGCAGACAAACGGCGCGGACCTAGAGCCCGTCCATCACCTTTTCTCCGGAAAACCAGGGTAAAGCCACGCACTACGACGGCTATAAATACCGCTGAACAGTTGACCAGCAAAAAGGGAACAGGGGGATCGAATAACAACTTGAACAGAGATTGCCTAACTTTCATTGTAGGGAGAGAGGCCCCAACTGAGGAGCTCTCCTCCTTCTTCTTCTTTTCTTCTAAACAACACTGTACAAGCCTTCAGGGCCACTTTTTCTCTATTAGTGAAACCTTCTTCGCTGATCGCTCGGTGGACGTAGGGAATTTCCTCCCTGAACCACCTTAAATCTCTATGTGTTCCTCTGGATGCTCTGAACTGATTCTCTCCTTGAGCTTTCATTAACAGGCTCACCCCTTGCGCGCCGCTGTCTCCTGGAACTCTCTTTCTCTTTGGTGTTTCTTGGGACCCCCACATCCTACGTCAACATCAGAGCATCCAGAGGAACACACAGAGATTTAAGGTGGTTCAGGGAGGAAATCCTCACTGGAGGTGTTAGATTCGAACTTCAGGAAGATTAATGCTTGAGAATGAGCATCGACATATTAGTCTGCTAAGCACTACATGTATAGGCATTTATGAAGAGGATATTTAGACTTTGTTCAGCAGTCTCAGATAGTCAGTAAAAATGATGCTGATGCATTGAGAGTGTACATAGATTGGTACAATTCTTGAACATGTCTTTTACTTGTATTCACTGAAGTGGAGCCGCCTATTTCATATTTTCCTGCAACACTAGTTGTTAGAGGATTTATGCGTTTTGTAACTTTTATTATGTATTTCAATTTTAATTATAGTAGTTATTCTTACGAATTTATTTATGTATCAAGATGAGATCACACGCGTCGCATATTCACTTTTCGATACCGAGAGATATACGAAGGGCAGCAACCCAAGAATATGGATGACCTCTCGGAATTAGCTATTATCATCATGTGATTAGTTTCGTTCGCAGCTTGACTTCTCTCTAGTGGCTTAGCGTACTCGTACTCCGATTGAGACCTACACTCCGCAGGAGCAGGAGCTGTTCACTTTAATAGAGCTCGTCAGGCATTCGTCTTCGGATCCTATATTTCATACATCACATTATGATCCAAGTGGTTCAAGTGCTTGTTACCATTATGATCTTCATCAAACATAGTTTGATGTTGGTCCTTCGGCTCCGCCGATCGACCAAGATCAGGCACATGACGAGTCTGTCAATGATGATGATGATGGTGGCGCACATGTACATGCACTCCACCGGTGATGACGTCGGGCACTCCATCTATACACACTTGAGAGTGGCGTCATACCACGTAGGTGAGGAAGACAAAGATGATATACATATTTTATATAGTGTATCATTATAATATTTTTAATTATATTGAATATAATATCTATTCAAAAAAATTTACTCTGATGTATCATTGAGTTCTGTTGTATGTATTTTTTATATTTCATTTATACTTTATATTTTTTATTAAGTTTTATTTTATTTTTGAAGCATGTGTAGATGGAGTAAAAAGAGCAGGTGGATGTAACAAATGCAAAAAAATAATTTAAATGTAATATGATCAATATAAAAGATCTACATAACAAAATATAGACAAAACAGACGACACATATTTACATTTTCTGTATAATGATGTCGCGTTTCAAGATTTTTAGCTTACCAAGAAATCATGAAATACAAAACTTACAATTAAAGAATGAGATGAAATGCATACTCGATTTAATTTTTAAATTTGAAGGTAAAATTTTCACAAAAAATACAACTTTATTGTGAATACTTATTATGCACTAAATTATAAAAAAAATTATAATATTTCTGAAATAATATATATCATTTTTTTAAAAAATTAAAAAATAAAATAAAAATAACTTAGAAGTCTCCCGCGTGCCAGACAACTTCCACTTAATAACGCTGACCCTAACGCCGTCAAAAATATGAATATACACTTTTTGTTAATTTTTCTTTAACAATGAAATTAGTTAACTACTTAATTAAAAATGCCTAAATTAAAAAAATCATCTTAGGGTTTGTAGATATGCATTGGTTTTCTGTGAGAAATTTTATGCTATTTTATTGAATTATTTTTTAAAATATTTTATAATGATAATGTAGCATTCTCTTATCCATGTAACTAGAATTCTTTTATTGTTATCTAGGCAAGAATATTTCCTGAATATCCATTCAACTGCTTGTGACTAAAAATCATTATATTAAATTATTAATTAAATTTAAAAATATCTAAAAAATAAATAGTTTATTTTTATTATTACATAAAAATAGAAAAATATTACTATCATAAATATATCATTGTTCTCAAAATATCACCAATCAATCCCATTAATGTGCCTTTAATTGAGTTTTAATGAGCATATTCACAACATTCGTATACATTATTCACGAATATAAACAAGCCGAATATTATTATATTCAAACTTGTTTATTTAGTAGTCGAGCATGTAAAAATGTCTTCAAACTCGTCCGTTAAGATTAATGACCGAATTAGATCCATTTAAATTCCTACATAAAATAAGAAACAATTTTTTTTGGCTTGGCTGACCAAACTTTCAGCCGGCAAATAGGGTGCCACCACATCAGTAGTGATCCCCACGCTGTACTGAACTACACCTAGGCCTGTCAACGGATCGGATCTGGATCGGGTTGACCCCGACCCGGATCCGATTCCAACATATCCAGATCGGATTAAAAATCGGATCGGATCGAGGTCAACCCAGATCCGTTTCATGACCCGCTACGGTTCGGATTTTCGGATCGGATTTCGGGTCGACCCAAAACTTTTTTTTACATAATTTAACACTATTTTTTCAATAACTACAACTATTAGTTGTATATATATTCTTATATTTTTAAATAAAATTTTGATCACTAAAATTTACAATATAAATCCATTATAGTAGAAAATATAAGGATAATATATAAATATTTAAAGATCATATCACTGACATCAGCATTATATTACAATATTACAAAATATAGAACCAACAATTGAATGAAAATATTACACCAAAAATAAAGCGCAGTTCTGTTAAAGCTACCACTAAATATTTTATCTTAACGGTAAAAAATATTTGTAGCTATTTATCTCATTTCACAATGCAAGCACTTCCTGGTTACTGCACTTATAATAATTTACAATAATTTCTTTAATAATTATAGGCCTCCGTCACATTTCAAAACCTTCATAAAATAAAACAATAATTAACATATGCAATTAAATAATAAATATATAAATACGTAAAATAATTTCATACTTATAAATTTTGGATCGAATTTTTTTCGGGTCAGATTAGTATCGACCCAGATCCGACCCGGCAATACTTAAACGGAGCGGGTCGGTTTTTCGGAATAATCGTGCGGGTCAAAAAATTATTCCGTTTCATAAGATAATCGGTTCGGATCACGGATCGGATCGGATCAAGATCCGACCCATTTACAGGCCTAACTACGCCCACCCATTCGGTCAGCCAAACTATTTAGTCGGTCAACCCAATAATTTTTTCGGAGAAAAAGACAATTCAAGCACATGGAAAATAAGGTGTACATCACCAGCCAAAAAAAAAAAGAAATAAGTTGTACAGGGAGGACCTATTGGCAATGAGTATTCAATGTAAAGTATCTGTCAAATCTTAATGACCTACATGCTATGAGGCCTCAATGTAAGGGACCCAAACACAATTTATCCTTATTTTTAATGAATTATTGTATTTATTGATTTAGTAAAATAAAAACAAACAGATTCCAGAAGAAACCGTGCCAACAGCATATTTATTCCCCAAGCCCCGCCTCATTTTTAACGTTTCGAGCTCCGATGGCCGAGACGGGGCCGCAGACTTCGCCGCCGGCGAAGTCGCAGGAATACCGGAAGGTGCTCCTCCTCGGCCGTTACGAGATCGGGAAGCTTCTCGGGCATGGGAACTTCGCGAAGGTATACCTTGCCCGGAGCGCCCACTCCGGCGAGTGCGTCGCCATCAAAGTCCTCGACAAGGAGAAGATCCTTAAAGGCGGGCTCGTCGCCCACATCAAGCGCGAGATCGCCATCCTCCGTCGCGTCCGCCATCCCAACATCGTTCAGCTGTTCGAGGTCATGGCGACCAAGGCCAAGATCTACTTCGTCATGGAGTACGTCCGCGGTGGCGAGCTCTTCAACAAGGTCGCGAAGGGTCGGCTCCGAGAAGATACCGCCCGGAGGTACTTCCAGCAGTTGATCTCTGCCGTCGCCTTCTGCCACAACCGCGGCGTCTTTCACCGGGATTTGAAGCCGGAGAACCTCCTACTCGACGAGAATGGCGATCTCAAGGTCTCCGACTTCGGTCTCAGCGCCGTCTCCGACCAGATCCGGCAGGACGGTCTCTTCCACACTTTCTGTGGCACCCCGGCATACGTTGCACCGGAGGTCCTCGCGCAGAAGGGCTACGATGCCGCGAAGGCCGATATCTGGTCCTGTGGAGTTATCCTCTTCGTCTTAATGGCCGGATATCTCCCCTTCCACGACCCTAACATTATGTCGATGTATCGCAAAATCTACAAAGGGGATTTCCGATGCCCTAAATGGTTCTCCACCGACCTCACCCGCCTCCTCTCCCGCCTCCTCGACACAAACCCTAGCACCCGGATCACAATCCCCGAGATCATGGGGAATCGGTGGTTCAAAAAGGGGTTCCGCCATGTCCGATTCTATTTCGAGAACGATCGGTTCTACAGCCTCGATGATATCGACAAGCCGCCGTCTCCCCCGCCAGCCGAGGCGCCAGAGTCTGAATCGGAATCGGAATCCACCATCTCTGCCTCCGCTTCACAGAGGAAAGGATTGGGTTTACCGAGGCCGGCGAGCCTCAACGCGTTCGATATCATCTCCTTCTCTCCCGGATTCGACTTATCCGGGTTGTTCGATGAAACAGGGGAGGAGGCGAGGTTCATCTCCGGCGAGCCTGTATCGAAGATTGTTTCGAAACTAGAGGAGATCGCGAAGCTGGTGAGCTTCACCGTTAGGAAAAAGGATTACCTGGTGAGCTTGGAGGGGACGAAGGAAGGGGAGAAGGGGCCACTGAAGGTTGCTGCGGAGATATTTGAACTGACTCCGTCGCTGGTGATGGTGGAGGTGAAGAAGAAGGGAGGTGATAGAGGGGAGTACGAGGAGTTCTGCCGGAGCCAGCTCAAGCCCAATCTGCAGAACTTTATGTACGGCCAGGATTCGCCGGTGGCGCTCACCTCCGGCGTTGCTTCTGACACTGAATAGAACCGAAGAAGAACAGCAAACAGTAAAGTTCATCTCTTTCCCACTCTAAATTCCCCACCTTTTTTTTCTCTTGTATTAAATCTTTCAAGTTGATCATCGTTCTCTATGTATTTAAACTTAGGAATTAAAGCATTTTATGTTTGATTATTTGAGAATGCAAAGTGTTTATTTGGTGATACAAAAAATATTGATTTCTATGACATAAGAAAAGAGAGGAAACAACAAATTAATAAAATTTAAATTATTTCACTCTTTCTTTAACAAATCAAAATGTAGTTTTGATCAAAAAATGAAAATTTTTTGAAAATTGCAATAAAATAAAATAAAATACTCATAATCTTGCAACACACAATTTTGTGTCAAATCTCAAAATCTTTTTTCATAGAGGTGATGAGATGAGTGAGGTTGGTTCACAATTGTCTGCATCAGCAGAATTGTTATGTTCCATTCACAATTTCATATTAAGTAATAATGTTTGTTAGCATGTGGCAACTTCCAAAAAAACTGTCATAAATATTACTATCATAAATTAAGCTTCAATTGATAAGAAACAAGCCAAACTTAGCTTGAATCGAGATTAGATTGAACTCTTCTTGCTCATATTTTAAATTAAATCGAGTTCGAATAAAAACTTTCAATTTAATCTTAGGCCGAGGTTAGATTGACTCTAAATCAGATAGTTACTAGTCCTTGAATTTACAAGTAGGGGTGAGAATGATCCGAGTTCAACCTGAGCCAGGCACGGCTCAAACCTGTCCCGCATCAATTACATTCCAGTTCGAGCTGGCTCGTTTCAATTTTGAGCTGACACAAGCTTTAATTGAGCTAACTCAAACCCTTCAAAAAGCAAAATTTTTTCTTAAAAAAATGACTTTATTAAGATTTTAAATTAGATTAACTATGCCTACTAAATTACATAATAAATATCCTAACCACAATTAACACATACTTATACACAAGTAACAAATAATTACAATAAAGGATTAAATATATTATTAATATTAAAAAAATAGAGATTGAGCCAATCCGATCTGACCATAGCTCATGGCTCAGCTCAATAACTCGAGCCGAGCTCGATTTAAGCTAAATATCTATTCGAAGTTCGAGCGACTAATCAATCTTCGAGCCAAACTCTCACCCCTATTTACAAGTGCAAAATTTTCAAGGGGCATTTACATACATACCCCTTAAATTATCTTGAATTACATATTAAACCCCTCATTTTTTAATTTTACAACTTAACCCTCTAAATCATCCAAAAATAAAAACTAGTAGAATACATGTATTTGCAAATATATTTATAATATTTATATATACATATTATTGGTAATAAACATCCAAATAATTATAAATCAGCAAAAAACATACTTTGAAAATCTTGAGAAAGACCTAAATATATTATTTTTGGATGATTTAGGGGGTTAAGTTGTAAAATTAAAAAATAAGGAGTTTAATATGTAATTCAAGATGATTTAAAGGGTATGTATGTAATTCTCTCAATTTTCAAACAAGGATCCATCTTCCACAAGTATTTCCATTAAGGTAATATCCCTTGACAAAAAAAAAAAGAATTTGACATTGGGTGACCTAATCTTAGAAATGCTGAATAAATTGCAGTCTATACTACCAAATTATTCTCATGTAGCATTTGCATCACTGAAGATGAAATTCACACTCTTTACACCTTCAAAATAAAATGCTGCATCCAATGAGGGGCAGTTTTTAGAGTGCAACAAAGTTCGATAAAATAGATGTCTCAACTATAACAACATAACACAAATAGTCTCGATATAGAAAATAAAATAACTAACAATAAAGTTAGCATCAATCCAAGCGAAAGATCATGGTACGATCTAATCTAAGTTGTCCAATTAAGAAGCCCGCACCATTGGATTTTGATAATGTAAACAGACATAAGGAAAGCCTAGAAAAGATATGGCAAGAAACTGTATAGAATGATCTTACATACTCAGAGCTAAATGTTGATAGTGTAATGAAAACAAAGAATTCATGTAGTCGACCCCACCTAATAGGATTAAGGGTTAATTGTGATTTTGTTGTATAAAAATTGCATTATTGTCAACCATTCATCAGTTTCGAATGTTAACATGCATCATAGATTAAAATTAGAATGGAGCAAAACCAAAACAATTCTTTTTCAAAAGAGTACTACCGCCAGTTGACTATCACATTGAAATCGTCCTATGTATGTGTTTCGAGATGTCTACAAATCAAATTTTGTTTACAGCGGCAAGTACGTAAATTCATTTTTTCCTTAAAATGATTTAGATTGCATGCATTATTTTGGGCATCATTACTCTTAAACATCAGTATCCACTGGAAAACTCAACCTTACAGCTTTTACAATAATCTATGAAGCATGGACACTTCAAGAACCATACCGTGTCCGTGTCGGACACACGGACACTCGGGGACACACAAGGACACGCGGGGACACCATATCGGACACGCCACGTGGCGTGTTCTAATAAAATAATATTAAAAAACTTTAAGGACACTTCTTGGACACGCGAGGACACTTTGGGATACGTCAGGACACTTATGAGATATAGGACATTTCTAGGATATATAAAATAAAATTGAATATATTTAATATTAATGTTACATTTATTTATTAATATTATATATTTTTAATAAAATTTATGGATATATCTATCTCATTTTTTTATTATCGCTAAAATTTTATTTAATAAAACTAAAAATCTATCTCTTATTATTATTAAAATTTTACCTAATACAAGTCAAAATTTTAATTTAACCAAGTTAAATCAAATTTATTCCTCTTTTGTTACCCTTAAGCCTTACGAAAATGAACCAATCGCAGAAAATTTAGAACTCCGGCTTCACCTTTATTTTTTTTTCATCAACACCGAGAGCTTTTACTTTCTCTTATTGTTGTGCTCACTGTGATTGTCCTAATAAGCAAAATTATATTTTCTCTTATTTAAAGTGAACCCTAAATTTATATCTCAAATATTTTTAATGCGACGGTGTTTGTTCTCAAGTTCTCATCTTGATTTTATGAGACTTCAGTACTACTTACAAGTTGTTTATACTTAAAAATTTAAGTTTGTATTATATTATATATATATATATATATAAGTATAAATTTTTAATTTTATAATTATATTTGGGATGTCATGCCGTGTCCGTGTCCTATATTTTAAAAAATCGTCGTGTTGTCATGTCATGTCCGTGCTTCATAGACAATAATCAGCTCCATATAGTCTCAAAGATCCCAATGGATCAATGACTTGAGTTAATTCTTCTAACATATTTCACAATATTTAAGAAATTTCAACATTCCAGCTTCCAATATTTGATCAGCAGCTGGCAAAAGATCCACAATAATAATCTAATCTTAATGGATACATGTCTACTGACACAGGACAGGCCACAAACAACACAAAAGAACAACTTTCCAGACACACAAAACTTCTGAAAGAGCACGTTGCTCATGAGGACGTATTTAAAGCAAGGACAGATAAAACCAAGATCAATAAAAACTCAAGCATATAGTTTTACCTGTGCGAGATTTCTCTGGTCGCATTATATACCAGAATCGCCATTGAGAACAAGAGAAAAACCTTGCAAGATTGAGTTTAACTTGCTTCGACTGACAGAATCTCAAGTTCTGCCCACCACAGGGGAGAAAGCCTCGGCGCTGCAGCATCTGGATTGATTCCCAATGCACCACTCAGTCTGGCTGCGACTTCTTTCATTGTCGGCCGATCTTCTAAGTCCTCGTGAATACATTCTTGCACAATCTCGCATATAATTTTCAGTTCATCTTCCTTAAATGACTTTAATGACGGATCCACCAATGATTTGATGTTTTCCTTATCACTGAGACATTCAGTAGCCTGTAAATCAGGACATAGTTGAGAATATCCGTTCAGTCTTGTTGGAGTCAGGATTAAAGGGAGATTTACATACATGCCTTCACCACTGGTCCACTTTACATAATAACTATCCCAATCACACAATACGATTGTACACACTTAAAACATAATTAAAAAATATACTGATGCCTGTTAACCAACAACAACAACAACCAAGCCTTAATCCCACTAGGTGGGGTCGGCTACATGAATCCTTTGTTTCCATTGCGCTCTATCAGTTACCAAATTCTTAAGTTTAAGTAACTAAGATCACTCCTTATAGTTTCTTGCCATGTCTTCTTTGGTCTTCCTCTTCCTCTTTGTACATGGGCAAAATCCAGTAACTCAATTTTTCTAACTGGAGCTTCAATTGGCCTGCGATTTAGATGTCCAAACCATCGAAGCCGACTTAACCATCATATTGAAATCATAATATTTACAAGCTTCGAGGTGTAGCAATCCAGAGCCTAAAATTTGGACGGTTAAATAAGTCAATCAACACGTTTATTGTCGCATGTATGTAAATCTCCCCCCAACAGAAACATATATGCATCAGGTGCTTACCCAGCTTAGTATTGGACCTTCTGTAGAGTGTGAAAACCTCCCAGAAACAATTTCTAGCATAAGTATCCCAAAACTGTAAACATTGCTCCCAGTACAAATATTTGGGGATTCAGAAGGATAGAGGTCATCGTTCATAGAATGACTTTGGTCAGCAGCAACCTCTTTCCAGATACTAATATCAGATATCTACAAAGAACTTCAATCAGCATACAGTGAAAAGAGAGGAGGGAAAAATCTGAGTGTACCTTGGCAGCATAGTCATCTGTCAAGTAAATGGAGCTTGATTGCAGCTCAGGAATCACAAATGGAGGGTAGAGCTCATGGTGCATGAATTGAAGACAATAAGCAATTCCCATAAGTATTCTCATTCTAGCAGCCCAGTCAAGATGCTCAAACTCTTTAACTGCAAAAGCAAATGTCTATGAATACATCAAGAACTCCACTACTCCTGCTTAGAAGGGATAATACGTTTGTGCTAGAATTACATACATGCCACTAAATTTTTGCTTTTATTGCATATTCCATAAAAAACCTTCAAATATGCAGGTCACTAATATTGATATAACATGATCTCAGCTCAAATTTTATCAAAAAAAGATTTAACATCTAAGAAAATATTGTGAGCATGCAATTTGTATAAACATATTTGCTAGACTACAAAAATATATTTGTGTACGATGACATTAACTCTTTAATTGCTAGCAACAATTGCCTTTCCAGAGCCGCAAACCCTTTAATCACCAGCCTTGGTCACATACTCGCCGCTAAGGCACGAGTCGGGATTAAGGAAATCGGGTGGCTTACACCTAATGTAACTATGATTAGGTTTAAGATAAGCCAAAATCAGAAAAGTATATTGTATAAAACAAGTACTTAAGACCCGGACATAAATATGGATATTTTAGTAGTTATTATAATATAGAATGATTTCAGTAGCATGTATGTAATTGCTACAAAGTTTGTAAAAGCAAATATGCTTACCATGTAAGTGCTCAGATAGTGTCCCGTTAGGAGCATATTCATACACCATCATTCGCATAAAAGGCTTATCTTCCGCACAATAACCAAGAAGGTTAATGAAGTTCTTATGATTTACTTTTGAGAGGGCATCTATCTATGCAAGAAAAGAACATAAACTACTGATACTTGCATAAATTTGCTTAAGAGAAACAATAAATGCAGTAAAATTAAAATCTGATAAGAATTTAAATACCTTGCATTGGAATCGCACCTCTGCATGCCTTGACCAATCTTTACTGGACATAACCGTGGTTGAAGCCACGACAATCTCAACTCCACTGGATAATGTCCCCTTAAACATAGTGCATTCTCGACAAGTATAGATAATGTTACTAAAATCCTCACACGCTACTTCCAGTTCCAGCCTGTTTAACTTCTGTACACCTGAACATTAGCTTAAGTGATATGAGATCCATTTACACAAGCAAAGGAAGACATTAACATGAACTAGCTAAAAATTTTCCTTTAATTAAGCTCAAGTCATATGAAAAGTAGTCTTAAGCTAATAATGGTGATACATATCCGAGGATGAATTTGGTTAGTTTATTGTCAAAGAGTTGATAGCTTTCTTTCTTAGATTTGGAATATCATAATTAGGAGATGTAGTAGCTTCATTATTTCTATCTATCCTTATTTGCAATTATCTTCATTCATATTTATCTTTCAGTTAGGTTTAATTGTATCCTTCTTTTTTGTTGCATGATTTGGCACTCTATGAATAGCCCGAGTTTTTTCCCTTCCTGAAACTCACCCCATGATAAGTGGATCAAAATAGGTCATCTAGTAAATTCTCGTGAACTATCCTTATAGCGCAGTGAATCCCAAGAGTTTTCATTGAGAAGCTAATCAAAGAATCCCCAAACGAGTGTTATTCATTTAGAAAATATGCTGATGTGACAACATACAACTTTGACAACTTGAGAGAACTGACATCTCGAATGTTGGGCATTAATGTGAGATAAAACTAGTACTTGGCTCCAACAACCCTTAGAGTCTAGAAAAAAGACCATCCTCGATGAACTTTCCTCAATAACCAAAAGAGATTATCCTCGAGGAACTTTCCCTTAAGACTAAAAGATATGACTGAACGAAACTTTCCAAGTATATGAGAAAACTTCTCGAAATCTGAAGGAAACTTTTTAAGGATACCTCAAGAAGAAAAGGTTATCCCCAGTCGAGGAAGAAAAGGTTTCGCTGATGAAGAGGTTAAGCTAAAGAGAACTAGGAAGAAATCTCGAGAACTCTCAAACAGAATTGCTCAGAGAATTCTCGAATGAAGAGTCGTTTGTTTTAGGGCATTTATCTAAAGGAAGAGTTGATTGTTGAAAACATTTGTTGAATTAGTACACAACAGACATCACAAGTTCTCAAACAATCATTGGGCTCTTGCAGTTGAATTAGTTGTCGGCATCGGGAACCCCACTCGGCATTGCAAAGTCCTGCGACCAATGATATGAATGCAAAATTATATGAACTTTATTATACACGAGAATGAGTATAATGGGAATAAATAAAAAAGGGTAGCTTGGTAATAAGCTAACATATTTGCTGTATTTTCCCTCCTATACAAAAGAGAGGTTTAACGTAAAGCCTCAAGTGGATTAAGTTGGAAGAATACACTAAAGTAAAATTTTAGAGTAATCTTAAGAGAACACTTATATTTTCATCTTCTTCTATCTCAATATCACCTAATGAAAAATCTATGCTCATTCTCTTTCTGGTCTTTCCATTCTCCTCTTTTTTCTTTCTCCCAATCTTCCTCTCTATTTCTTACCATTCGCCTTTTCATTCTACATCAAATGGTCATAGAACATCTTAATTGCAAATATCATGCAATTCAAACAAGATGCAATTCAAAAGAGGTAGATGGTAATTTCCTTAAAAACTTAAGCCAACAAAGTTTAGGGACATCTTTACAATATTGAAACAAAATTGATAAGGATATTTTTACCATCTACGGCCTAAACTAAAGCACACTATGCTGTGGGACAAAACAAAAATCTAGGCACCACATTGTGTCGCCATAAAAGAGATTAAAAAAATCACAACCTAAAATTTGTTGAAACAAAATTATTTACAGTTTAGGGCTATTTTTTCTATAGTTTTCCAAAAACTCGACTAGAATTCATATTAAAATTCAGCGTTAATGCAAGAATCTCAAGTGTAATAAACAGTAAAAAGCCTAACATTCAGTGACATGAAATTGAAACTCATATGATTTTCAATTCGCATGTTCGCATTATAGAATTTTGCAAGAATAACAAATACTTTAATTGTGGGTGACACCCTTTTACATGAATCAGGATAGGAGTGGGCAGAAGTATAACACATTTTGAAGCCTTGATTACACCACTGCTAGCCTCACTCCTTTCCCACAACACCAATTGCGGAATGACCATGCCCCGCAAAAACAAAAGTTACTCATGCTCCCCATTGCTCTAATAATTATCGTAACCATAGAAAATTCCCATTAGCTCTTCCTAGTAATATTCATGTGAACTTAGAACTACACATAAATGCTTAATAGAAACTTACTCATAAAAGTCACAGTTATTTTGTGTACTTTGATATAAAAGCAACAAATAACTAGTCTTTGAGATTAAATCATATCATCCAACACATATACAGTATCAATGTAAAAGCATATTGACTACTCATACAAATTGGAGATAATCATAAGTAAATACCCGATAGTAGCGCTTTTTGCAACTGACCACTTAGCCCAGACTTCCATGGGGCAATAGCTGCTCCAACTAGCCTACGGTGCACTATCGAACTTATAACAGCTGCACAAGTGAGCAGTGCAGCTAGAAGTGAAAAAATATATATCCAATTTTCAGATCTTTCACTTTTCATAATCTCACCATCCATTGGAGTTGATGGATTAAGCATTAACGGATCATTGGTGGTAATAGTACTTGGAAAAACAACTTCTGGTTGTGCAGAACCTGAGGATCGTCCCTCAATATTAATATCAACTGTATCCAAAACTGCTGGAAATGATCCACTTCCAAATGATGGAACAGGAACAGATCCTTGAGGAAGCAAACCAATAACAGAAGAAGTAGGGAGGTTTCTGGTTTCTATTAGCAGTTTCCGACGACTGGAAATCAGAAAGTTCTGCACATTATCATCTCCATCAGGTTCCAAGAAACCAGCAGCCTCTGAAAAATAAAAGGAGCAGAATAAAGAGAACAAAGTAGTGATCGCTGCCGAAAGTATCAGACAAATATAACCAACAAAAAATAAATAATAATAAAAACTCACTAGGTAAATTACTGCTTTGTTTCTCTGCACGGTCTTCCAATGAAGATTCGTAGTTAAAGCTTGATGGTAGAAACATTCAAACTAATTCAGTAAACATTATCCAACAAAAAAGGAGAAGTATGGAAATAGCACGGCCATAGAAGAAGCATCAAAATCTAGTAAAATGTTGCTTTTATTTGTAACAGGGAATAGTTTGTCTCAATTGTTGGAAAGATAAAGCTAATGCATTGCATCATTAATGTCAGAATTATGGAAAATGCCCTGCACAGTGCTTCCTAGCAGATGTGGAAATTGAAGGTATAATCCAAATTTTTTTGAGAAACATAGTCATAATACCCATGTGAAAGCAATTTAGGATAACCAAGCTGATTTTCTGCTGAATCAAGATTCTCAACAATTACACCAAAATGTTGGCATTGCATGATTGCAGACCTTAATTGTTTTTTGGAAAGATCAGAAAGTAGCATATGCTTTGTTAATATCGTGGTTCCAGCGATGCATCTCAGACATACACGTGGCATCGAGGACCCTTTGGCATCAACAAATGATCTGCAAACCCCCATCTCAGCTGATCCTCCAACCATCGTCCACGAGGTTTGCCTCAAACCTCGGCACGACGGTCGCTTCCAACCCTCCTCAACACGACACTTCAGGGCTGTAGCTATCAGGGGACCACAACAGTGCTGCTTTCACTAGCACAAGTTCGCACACAGCACACAAACCAAAGATTCGCATGCTCCAGTCGCTACAGGTCCCCATGAATCACAAAAATTGAGGAGCCCATGCCCTTCTCCCACTACTTCCAGCTCCTTCGGTGGCTGACAGCGGTGGGGCCACCAGTGTGGGCTCAGCAGACGAGTCCAAGGATCCCCTTCCGAAAAACCCGTGGATCTCCATTACAAAGGGCGGAACTCCAACCCGCCGAAGGGGGCTTTTTCCCGGAAAGAATCGCAGGATCTCTTTTCTATCACTCTTGTATTAAGAGCTTAAGATAAGAAAGCCCTTTCTCTCTCTTCCTTTAGCTCATTGTACTGGTCTTTTCGACCACCTTTTTTTAGTGAAATCATCTCCGGCTGATTGCTCGGTGGACGTAGGGGATTTCCTCCCTGAACCACCTTAAATCTCTGTGTGCAGTTCTGGATGCGTATTATTCTCATTTAAGCCTTAATCATCACCCTCTACTTCCCACGTCAACATGCTTGAAAAGTTAAGAGCAATAAATTTATGAAGACGAGATGTAAGTGAAAGTTCTAACTCAAAATGAAGTTCAACCCACAACATATTGTAATAATTGATGCATAATATTTTAAAATCCCAATATCTCCCTTGTATTCAAGTTTCAAAAAAAAATTTGAGGATATTGAACAACGTCATTGAGAATTTGGATTCACATTTCCTCACAATACAGCAAATAACAGTTTATAGTACATAGAAAGCTGACAAGGAGAAGAGCAACAAACTTACAAAGACTCAACTTTACCATCAACACATAGAACACCCGTCCAGTTGCAAGGATCATTGCCATGGGGATTCCAGTTCCTGAGGACACCACGAGGATCAGAATCCACCCTTGAACGAAACTTCAGCAAAGCCAATCCTTTTGTTCCCATCAAATCACATGACATTAGAAACAAAAAATAGTTACCCCTGAAGCAATGGCAAGCAAATTCCAGCACTTACCGTCCGGGTTAATAGACACAATATATCGGCCGTGCAGGAGAAGCATCATCAACAACAGTAGCAAAACCATGTGCAACTGAAGCACGCAATGGTTCCACCTCCCACCCATGTTTCTCGAAGCTCGACCTGATCTCCAGCTTTATCCTTCTCTTTACTTACGCCTCTCTGTCAACGGCTAATAACTAAAAGTCAAAACTGAAACCACGCGGAATCAAATCTTCCAGAACACACAAAGCAAAACGTTTTCTAAAGTCTAACCACAGGGAAACTGAGCTTCCATCCTTCATTCTTATCTCTCGGCCTGTTAGGTGTTCGACGAAATGCCAATAAGAATGGAAAGAAGAGAATGACAGATAGGTGGGAAAAAAAGGCCGGCTATTATGTAAACCGCCCTTTCCCCAGCCTTCTCTTCGAGGGGCCACGGGCAGGGTTACGTCTCCCTCCTCCTTTTCCTTTCTTCTCCGAACCCCCACAACTCTGCGTTTTGCTCGGTTACCCGCAATGGAAAAGAAATTTCCTTTTTTTAATCCAATCGAGGCTTTAGGTGGTCACTCCTTCCTCTTGCTCTCTCCTATTTCTCTCTCCTCACTTCGGACAGGCTTGGAAAAGAGAAAGGAACGATTGACGAGGCGAGAAGCAGCGGCCGGCGGCGGAATGGGATTGAGGCGAAGGAATTCGTGGCGAGGAGTTTATGCGGGAACGGCGGCGAAGGAGGCGGAAGGACGCGGATGCCAACCTCGCATAGCTATAGTCGAGGTAGACGCCATTTTTGCGACCAAACACAGCTTCAGGGCCGCCTTCTATTTCGCCGCATTCCAGATCCATCGTGCCTGATGCCTCCGTCACCTCTCCTTCCCTGTCTGGCGAGATTTCAAAGAGGCAAACGGCGATTATCAAAAAATAAAAAGGAGAGGCAAACAGCGTCTTCTTAGCATTGAAAAAAAAAACCACTATTGAAATTTTTTTCACTTTTTTTCAAAAAAATTATATAAAATATTAAATAAAATTCATTAATATTTTAAAAATTATATAAAATGTGTTATAAAATAAATTATTTAATATTAAAATTTACTGAAGATGAAATATAAAATTATTTATATGTCTTTTTTTTAATTTGATGAAAAAGTTAACTATGATATTTGATTATTTTAGTCAAATGCTAAACGTGCTCTTAAATGTTAATATTTAAAATTTTTTGTTTTTTTTGTTTTTTTGTTTTTTTTATTTAAAACTTTTTTGTTATATTCATTTATAATGCCATTAATAGAGTTCAATGTTTGTATATCTTAAATGTTAAATGTTTGTATTTCTTAAATAGATTTGAGTCAATTTGAGTTAGTTAAATTTAAATTAAGTCAATTTGAATTAAATTAAACTCAAATTATATAGTTATGGACTTATTTATAAAGATGCTAAAGCATGAGATCAGATTAAAGTTTAGCCAATAAATTGAGTTAAAAGGCTGTCCTGTTTGGCACGAGAATCAAAACCAGGACCAAAATGGTACTAGTTTAAAATCATACAATAATAATAATAAATAATTTTTTTAATCATTCTATATAAATTTTAATATAAAAAATATTATTTTATTTCACATACACAATAAGTTTTTAATAAAAAAATTAACTTTATTTCACATTCTATATTAAAATATTAAATTCTAGTATTTTGGTTTAGGACGTAAAATAAAGTTAATATTTTTATTAAAAATTATTGAGTATGTAAAATAAAATAATTTTTTTATATTAGAATTTGTATAAAATAATTAGAAAAATTTATTTATTATTATTATTATTATTATTATTATTATTATTTTAAATTAGTACTATTTTGGTCCTGATTTTGGCTTTCGCGCCAAACAGGCTAAAAAGTCTAACCATTAAATCCACATTGGGTGTGGTTTCTGCTCTTGGTTATTCTTCTCTGTTTGGTAATAAGAAAAAAAAGGACTTTGTTGAAATTTTTATTGAAAAAAATGTGTATAATATGAAATAAAGTAAGTTAGTTATATTAAAATTATGTATGATGTGAAATAAAATTGATTGATTTATTGAGAATTGTGTTGGATGTGAAATAAAGTGATTGTTTAATGTTGAAATTTGTGTGAGATGAGATATAAAATAATTTTTTAAGTTTTTTTAAAATAAATTTAAGATTTTAAATATGGGTAATTTTAGCCATAATTTTTAGTCTATTGTCAAACAGGGCCTTAGAGCAAGGATCAACCTGGGCCTTACAAGGCCCATTTCAAGAATTGGAGGAAGGCCTGATAAGGCCTTGGCTGAGATTGGCTCAAAATTGTTTGGGGCCTCATCTCGGCCCAAATGAGGATGAATAGCTTCATGATTTTCATAATGTGGAGGGAATGGACCAGCACTAGCATTTGAAATAGGGATTTCCTTATTATGGGGGTTAGCTTCATGAGGAACCATAGTCTGATCCAAAAGAGGTCGTTGGAGTGGTGATGCGTTTTTCATGAGTCTAAGTTCTGGGTGTTGAAAATAACACGATTGGAGAGAATGACCAAGCTTGTAACATCAGGTGCAATAATAGGGACGGTTCTCAGTAAAAACATGTTGCCGAAAATTAGAATTATCTCCCCCTGAAATGAATATCTCGTCAGAATAATCTTTTCTCGCATCAAAGTCTACTAGAATGTGAGCCACAGGGTATATTAAAATGGGCTGTAGCTTTATCTAAATGTAAGGGTTGTCCATAAATAGAGGCGAAGGACTTTAAACCCTCCCTCCCCCCCAAAAAAAAATTTCGATAGGCAATCCTAGGAAGGAAATCCAAACTGGAATAATGGGCGGTTCTTGATCTGGCCGAAAACCTATCTCCTACTTCCATATCTTAAAGGGAAATTTCCCAATACGGAGATTGTCAAGCAATCTAACTCGATCAAGGTCTTGTTGAGAGGCAAATCTAACTAGGATATGTTTGGAATCCATCAAACTAACTTGGTGCTCCCCAACAGAGTTAAATAAATTGAACCAAATCCGAATCTCTGCCGAGAAGTTGATTGATCTTGACATTATGAGAATTTCTTCCTTGAAGAAATTTAATGTAGGCAAACCATTCACCATTTCATGCAATTTAACTACTTCATTTTCCAATTGAAGGGGAGGAATGATACCTTGCTGACTGTCTGGACCCTTGAAAATGGATGCAAACGAAGGTTTGCTGCAAGGCCCACTGGGCTTCACCAGATTCTCTGGCCCAGTGGAGGATGGCGGGCCTGAAGAGTTGGGCCCACCAGCGGGCTTGAAAGGGCTCAGGGCCAGCCTATTGGGGGAGGGGGCAGGAGGCCCACCAGGAGGACCCGGGCCAGATTTTGGCCTGCCAGAGGAGAGCGGCCCAACCGGTACGGCCGGCCCAAAAAGCTAGGTGCAGAGGAGGGCACCTGCCGCACCTCATCCAGTGGGGCCCACGACACAATTGCTGGTCAACGTGTCATGCACTGGGGGCTTCCCGCCCAAGCACGCAACCCTGCGGGAAATACGCAACGAAAGATGCCCAAAAGCCCGACAGGCTGTAGGGAAACGCGGGGAAGAAGCGGAAGAACCGCAGGGCCGGAATGTGGCGGGAAAGATGGTTTCCTCCAACAAGTAGAAATTGAAAGGCGTTCTTATTAATGTTCTCGAGAAACACGTAGCACTCTCTTTTATCGTGTTATTTTCTCAATATAATAAATATTAGTTGTTTTATTAACGTATCATATTAAAATGCCTTGATGTATATAAGATCAAAGTCAAATTATTTATGTTTTTTTCAAACATAATAAAACATAATTGAATACTCTTATAATTTCTAGTATTCAGTTAAAATAACTTATTATATAATGAATCGCTCTCTATACTTGTATTCAGCTTGAATTCAACTTTAATGTAATTATTTTTTGTAAAAACATCAAAATTCAATTCAAATATATTGATATATCATAAATCAGTCTCTAGAACTGCCTAATAACTTAAAATAGAAGGATATACTGTAAAAAAGTGTGTAATTGCCGTTATTATATTAAAACTTAATCAAATGTCTCTAATAGATTGCCAAATATCTATTTTTGACTAAAATACATTGATATAATAAATATTTATTATTTAATCAGAATACTATATTAAAATACCTTGATATAGATAAGATTAAAATAAAATTGCTAGTATTCTCTTTAAATATAATTGAAAATTATTGATATTCAGTTAAAATTACTTATATTACACTGAATCATTCTCTAAATACTTGTATTCAGCTTGAATTTAATGTTAATACAAAGAATAGTTGCAAAAAACGTCACTATTCAATTCGAATCCACATCGCAAATCAGTCTCTAAATGTGCCTAAAGATTATAACAGATCGATATATTATAAAAATATGTGTAATTGCAAATATTATTTTAAAACTCAGTCATATGACCCTAATTGATCCAAAATATCTATTTTCGATTAAAATACATTGATATAATAAATATTAGTTATCTGATCAGAGTATTACATTAAAATACTTAGACATACACAGGATCAAAAATTAAATTACTTATATTCTCTTCAAATATAATCTAAAATGATTAAATACCTATATAATTATCAGTATTCAGCTAAGATAACTTATTATGCAATAAATCATTCTCTAAATGCTTGTATTTCAATTGATGTTAACATAAAGAAAATTGCAAAAACATTACTATTTAATTCAAATACATTAATATGTCAAAAATCAGTCTCTATAAGTGCCTAATAGGTTAAAATAGATTGATATACTATCAAAAAATGCATAATTATTGGTATTAGATTAAAATTCAGTCAAATTTCTCTAATAGATTATCAAATATCTACTTTTGACTAAAATTCATCAATATAACAAATATTAGTTGTTTAAGCAAAGTACGAATATTAGTATAATTGCTATTATTCAGTTAATATAAGTTATTATGCAATGAATTATTCTCTAAATACTTTTGTTTCGGTTGAATTCAACATTAATGTAATGAATAATTGTAAAAATATCGCTATTCAATTCAAATACATTGATATATCATTAATCAGTCTCTAAAAATGTCTAATATGCAAAAATTGATTAATATCAAAAATATGTAATTACCGGTGTTATATTAAAACTCAATTAGAGGTACGTAATAGAATGTCAAATATCTGTTTTCGACTAAAATATATCGATATAAAAATATTAGTTGTTTCATCAGTGGATTACGTTAAAATGCCTTAATGTGACAAGATCAAAGTCAAATTACTTATATTCTTTTCAAATATATTTAAAAATGATTGAATACTCCTATAATTTCTAGTATTTAGTTAAAATAATTTATAATGTAATGAATCGTTCCCTAAATACATGTGTTTCGATTGAATTCAACGTTCATGCGGTGAATAGTTGTAAAAATATCACAAGTCAATTCAAATATATAGATATGTTGTAAATCACTCTATAAGTGCCTAATAGGTTGAAATAGATTGATATACTGTCAAAAAATGTGTATTATTAGTATTATATTAAAATTCAATCAAATATCGCTAATAGATCGCTAAATATCTATTTTTAGCTAAAATACATAAATACAGTAAATAATAGTTGTTTAATCAGAGTGTTATATTAAAATATCTTGATATAAATAAGATCGAGATAAATTGCTTACATTATCTACAAATTCAATCGAAAATTATTGAACACTGGTTCAATTGCTAGTATTGAGCTAGAATAACATTATGCAAAGATTTGTTCTCTAAATGCTAGTGTTTCAATTGAATTCAACGCTAATGCAGTGAATAGTTGTAAAAATATCACAATTCAATTTAAATACAATGATATGTCATAAATTATCTCTAATAGTGCCTAATAGGAAAAAATGGATATATATACTGTCAAAAAGTAGTGTAATTACTAATATTATATTAAAACTCAATTAAAAGTACTTAATAGATCTTCAAATATCTATTTTCGATTAAAATATACTCATATAGCAAATGTTAGTCATTTAATTAAATTATTATTTTGAAATGCCATGATGTAGACAAGATTAAAGTCAAATTACTTATATTTTCTTCAAATACAATAAAAAAATAATTGAATACTCGTATAATTGTTAGTATTCTGAAATAACTTATTATGCAATAAATCGCTCTCTAAATGCTTGTATTCGGCTTTAATTCAACATTAATATAGTGAATAAATGTAAAAGCATCATAATTCATCTTAAATACATTGATATGTCATAATTCAGCCTTTAAAAAAGCCTAAAATATTATAATAGATCGTTATTCTATCAAAAAAAAATATAATTATCATTATTATAATAAAACTCAATCAAATGTCCCTAATATATCGCCAAATATCTGTTTTCGACTAAAATACATTGATATAACAAATACTAGTAGTATAATCAGAGTAGTATAATAAAATACTTTGATATAGACAAGATCAGAATAAAACTACTTGTATTCTATTTAAATATAATAAAAAATAATTGAATACTCATATAATTATTAATATTCAGTTAAAATAACTCATATTGCAGTAAATCATTTTCTGACTACTTATATTCAGCTTGAATTTAATATTAATGCAAAAAATAGTTATAGAAACATCACTATTCAATTTAAATATATTGATATGTCAAGCATCAGTCTCTATAATTGCCTAATAGGTTAAAATAGATCGATATACTGTCAACAAGATACATAATTGCTGGTATTTAAAGCATAAAATCACACAAATTCGAAAATTTAAAATGTTAACATATGATTTTTTGAATTTATAATATATCAATGAAGTTAGTTTCTATTTTTGAATATTAAAAAAATATAATGGCTTGGTAATTTAAAAAAATTATTTTATTAATGCACTTTAGAAGTGCTTAATAACTTAAAAATATCAAAAAAAAGTGTAATTACTAGTATTATTTTAAAACTCAGTCATATGTTCTTAACAGATTGTTAAATATCTATTTGCAGTTAAAATACAATGATATAGCAAATATAAGTTATTTAATCAGAGTGTTATGTTAAAATACCTTGATATAGACAAGATCAAAGACAAATTGCGTGTATTCTCCATAAATTCAATCGAAAGTGATTAAATATTCGGATAATTGTAAGTATTCAGTTAAAGTAATTTATTATGTAATGAATTATTCTCAAAATACTTATGTTTCGGTTGAATTCAATATTAATGTAGTGAATAGTTGTAAAAATATTGTTATTCAATTCAAATAATCATAAATCAGTCTCCAAAAATATCTAATAGGTAAACATTGATTGATATACTATTAAAAACATGTGTAATTACTAGTGTTATGTTAAAACTCAATTAGAGAAACCTAATAGAAAGCTAAATATTAATTTTTGGCTAAAATATATCGATATAGTAAACATTAGTTGTTTCACCTGCGTATTATGTTAAAATGTCCTGATGTAGACAAAATTAAAGTCAATTTACTTATATTCTTTTGAAATATATTCAAAAATAATTGAATACTCGTATAATTTTTAGTATTCAGTTAAAATAACTTATTATACAATAAATCATTCTCTAAACATGTGTTTCGATTGAATTTAACGTTCATGTGAGGAATAGTTGTAAAAATATCACAAGTCAATTCAAATATATAGATATGTCATAAATCAGTCTCTATAAGCGCCTAATAGGTTGAAATAAATCGATATAATGTCAAAAAGATGCGTAATTGCTGGTATTATGTTAAAACTCAATCAAATGTTGCTAATAGATCGCCAAATATCTACTTTTTACACATAAATATAGTAAATGTTTATTTTTTAATCACAGTGTCTTTGATATAAATAAGATCAAAAATAAATTACTTATATTCTCCGTAAATTCAATCAAAAATTATTAAATACTAGTATAATTGCTAGTAATGAGTTAAAATAACTTATTATGCAAAGAGTTATTCTCTAAATACTAGTGTTTCAGTTGAATTCAACTTTAATGGAGTGAATAGTTGTAAAAATATCACAATTAAATTCAAATACGTTGATATGTCATAAATTAGTTTCTAAAAGTACTTAATAGGGATAAATGTATATATATACTGTCAAAAAATAGTATAATTACTGATATTACGTTAAAATTCAATCAGAGGTACCTAATAGATCGTGAAATATTTATTTTCAACTAAAATATATCCATATAGCAACGTTAGTTATTTAATAAGAGTAGACAAGGTCAAAGTCAAATTACTTGCATTCAATTAGTTTTTGTTGTATTTTAAGAGAATATATGCAATTTGACATTAATCTTGTCAATATGAAAGTTGTTTAATATAATACTATAGGTACATATTAGGGTCTGATTTATAACGTATCAATGAATTTAAGTTGAATAGTATTGTTTTTGCAGCTATTCATTGTATTACGTTGAATTCAAGTGGAGTACAAGTATTTAAAGTACGATTCATTGCATAATAAGTTATTTTAACTGAATAAAAGCAATTGTATGTGTATTCAATTAGTTTTTGTTGTATTTGAAGAGAATATATGCAATTTGACTTTAATCTTGTCAATATGAAAGTTGTTTAATATAATACTATGATTACACACCTAATATTTGCTATAAAGACATATTTCAATAGTAAATTGATATTTGGCGATCTATTAGGGGCATTTGATTGCGTTTTATTGTAATACCTATAATTACACATCTATTTGTCAGTATATCAATGAAATTTAAGAGAATAAGCTCTTTTAGGGTCTGATTTATGACATAATAATAAGTTTGAGTTGAATAGTGATGTTGTTGCAGTTCTTCGCTGCACTATGATATCTTGTGGAGGAGAAGAATTAATAGTACTATGAATTATATCATAATTTATTATATCTGCTTAATAACAGTAATTGGGTTGTATTCAATTAAGTTTTTTTGTATTTGGAGAGGATTTATCTAATTTGAACTTAATCCTTGTTAATATAACAATTTTTTGACATAATACTCTGATTACACACCTAAAATTTGCTATAATGATATATTTTAATCGTAAATTAATATTTGACGATCTATTACAGATATTTGATTGTGCTTTAATGTAATACCTATAATTACACATCTATTTGTTAATATATCAATCAATTTAAGAGAATATGCTCTTTTAGGGTCTGATTTATAACGTATCAATGAACTTAAGTTGAACAGTGATATTTTTGCAGCTATTCATTGCATTACGTTGAATTCAAGTGGAGTACAAGTATTTAAAGTACGATTCAGTGCATAATAGGTTATTTTAATTGAATAAAAGTAATTGTGTGTGTATTCAATTAGTTTTTATTGTATTTGAAGAGAATATATGCAATTTGACTTTAATCTGGTCTATATGTAGGTTTTTTAACATAATACTCTGATTACACACTTAATGTTTGCTGTAATAATGTATTTCAATCGAAAATTGATATTTGACAATCTAATACGGACATTTGATTGTGTTTTAATGTAATATCTATAATTACATATCTATTTATTAGTATATAAGAGAATATGCTCTTTTAGAGTCTGATTTATGATATATCAATGAATTTGAGTTGAATATTGATATTTTTTCAGTTATTCATTGAATTATGCGGAATTCAAGTGGAGTACAAGTATTTAGAGTACTATTCATTGCATAATAAGCTATTTTAACTGAATAAAAGCAATTATGTGTGTATTCAATTAGTTTTTGTTATATTTGAAGAGAATATAAGCAATTTGACTTTAATCTTGTCAATATAAATGTTGTTTAACGTAATACTATGATTACACACCTAATATTTGCTATAATGACATATTTCAATCGACTATTGATATTTGGCTATCTATTAGGGGCATTTGATTGCGTTTAATGTAATACCTATAATTACAAATCTATTTGTCGGTATATCGATCAAGTTTAAGAGAATAGGTTCTTTTAGGGGTCTGATATGACATATCAATAAATTTGAGTTGAATAGTGATGTTTTTACGGTCATTCATTGCATTATGCGAAATTCAAGTGGAGTACAAGCATTTAGAGTACGACTTATTGCATAATAAATTATGTTAACTGAATAAAAGTAATTGTGTGTGTATTTAATTAGTTTTTATTATATTTAAAGAGAAAATTTGAAATTTGACTTTAATCTTGTTTATATGAAGGTGTTTTAACATGATACTCTCATTACTTACTTAATGTTTGCTATTATAATGTATTTTAATCGAAAATTAATATTTGGCAATCTATTAGGGGCATTTGATTGCATTTTAATGTAATACATATAATTACACATTAATTTATCAGTATATCGATTAGTTTTGGGAGAATCAGCTCTTTTAGGGTCTGATTTATGACATATCAATGAATTTGAGTTGAATAGTGATGTTTTTGCAGTTATTCATTGAATTATGCGGAATTCAAGTGAAGTACAAGCATTTAGAATACTATTCATCACATAATAAGTTATTTTAATTGAATAAAAGCAATTGTGTGTGTATTCAATTAGTTTTTGTTGTATTTGAAGAGAATATATG
>KZ451903.1:626898-703991 GCA_002786265.1 Apostasia shenzhenica | reverse complement strand
AATTCAAGTGGAGTACAAGTATTTAAAGTACGATTCATTGCATAATAAGTTATTTTAACTGAATAAAAGCAATTGTGTGTGTGTATTCAATTAGGTTTTGTTGTATTTGAAGAGATTATTTGTAGTTTGACTTTAATCTTGTCTATATGAACGTTTTTTAAAATAATATTCTGATTACACACCTAAAATTTGCTATAATGATATATTTCAATCGTAAATTGATATTTGGCGATCTATTACAGATATTTGATTGTATTTTAATGTAATACCTATAATTACACATCTATTTGTCAGTATATCAATCAATTTTAAGAGAATAGGCTCTTTTAGGGTCTGATTTATAACGTATCAATAAATTTAAGTTGAGTAGCGATGTTTTTGCAGCTATTCATTGCATTACGTTGAATTCAAGTTGAGTACAAGTATTTAAAGTACGATTCATTGCATAATAGGTTATTTTAACTGAATAAAAGTAATTGTGTGTGTATTCGATTAGTTTTTGTTGTATTTGAAGAGAATATATGCAATTTGACTTTAATCTTGTCTATATGAAGGTTTTTTAACATATTACTCTGATTACACACTTAATGTTTGCTATAATGATGTATTTCAATCGAAAATTGATATTTGGCAATCTAATACGGACATTTGATTGCGTTTTACTGTAATATCTATAATTACACATCCATTTGTTAGTATATTGATCAATATTGAGAGAATAGGCTCTTTTAGGGTCTGATTTATGACATATCAATGAATTTGAGTTGAATAGTGATGTTTTTGCAGTTATTCATTTAATTATGCGGAATTCAAGTGGAGTACAAGCATTTAGAGTACTATTCATCGCATAATAAGTTATTTTAACTGAATAAAAGCAATTGTGTGTATTCAATTAGTTTTTGTTGTATTTGAAAAGAATATATGCAATTTGACTTTAATCTTGTCAATATGAAAGTTGTTTAGCATAATACTATGATTACACACTTAATATGTGCTATAATTACATATTTCAATTAAAAATTGATATTTGGCGATCTATTAGGGGCATTTGATTGTGCTTAATGTAATACCTATAATTACACATCTATTTGTCAGTATATCGATCAAGTTTAAGAGAATAGGCTCTTCTAGGGTCTGATATGACATATCAATAAATTTGAGTTGAATGTTTTTCCTGTCATTCATTGCATTATGCGAAATTCAAGTGGAGTACAAGCATTTAGAGTACGAATCATTGCTTAATAAGTTATTTTAACTGAATAAAAGCAATTGTGTATGTTTTTAATTAGTTTTTATTGTATTTGAAGAGAAAATTTAAAATTTGACTTTAATCTTGTCTATATGAAGGTGTTTTAACTTGATACTCTCATTACACACCTAATAGTTGCAAAAACATCACAATTCAACTCAAATTCATTGATATGTCATAAATAAAATGTCCGTATTAGATTGACAAATATCAATTTTCGATTGAAATACATCATTATAGCAAACATTAACTGTGTAATCAGAGTATTATGTTAAAAAACCATCATACAGATAAGGTTAAAGTCAAATTGCATATATTCCCTTCAAATACAATAAAAACTAATTGAAAACACACACAATTGCTTTCATTCAGTTAAAATAATTTGTTATGCAACGAATAGTACTTTAAATGCTTGTACTCCACTTGAATTCAACGTAATACAATGAATAGCTGCTATTCAACTTAAATTCTTTGATACGTTATAAATCAGACCCTAAAAGAGCTTATTCTCTTAAAATTGATTGATATACTGACAAATAGATGTGTAATTAAAGGTATTACATTAAAACATAATCAAATATCTGTAATAGATCGCCAAATATCAATTTACGATTGAAATACATCATTATAGCAAATGTTTGATGTGTAATCAGAGTATTATGTTAAAATTCGTTCATATAGACAAGATTAAAGTCAAATTGCATATATTCTCTTCAAATACAAATAAATCTAATTGAATACACACACACAATTGCTTTCATTCAGTTAAAATAAATTATTATGCAATGAATCGTACTTTAAATACTTGTACTTCACTTGAATTTAACGTAATGCAATGAATAGCTGCAAAAACATCGTTATTCAACTCAAATTTATTATTATGTCATAAATAAGACCCTAAAGAGCCTATTCTCTTAAATTTAATTGATATACTTACAAATAGATGTGTAATTATAGGTATTACAATAAAACGCAATCAAATGCCCCTAATAGATCGCAAAATATCAATTTTCAATTGAAATATGTCATTATAGCAAATATTAGGTGTGTAATCATAGTATTATGTTAAACAACTATCATATTGACAAGATTAAAGTGAAATTGCATATGTTCTCTTCAAATACAACAAAAACTAATTGAATACACACACAATTACTTTTATTCAATTAAAATAACCTATTATGCATTGAATCGTACTTTAAATACTTGTACTCCACTTGAATTCAACGTAATGCAATGAATAGCTGCAAAAATATCACTAGTCAACTTAAATTCATTGATATGTAATAAATCAAATCCTACAAGAGTCTATTCTCTTAAATTTGTTCGATATATTGACAAATAGATGTGTAATTAAATGTCCGTAATAGATCGCCAAATATGAATTTTCGATTGAAATATATCATTATAGCAAACATTAGGTGTGTAATCAGAGTATTATGTTAAAAAACTTTCATATAGACGAAATTAAAGTCAAATTGCATATATACTCTTCAAATATAAAGAAACTTAATTGAATACTCGCACAATTGATTTTATTCAATTAAAATAACTTATTATCCAAGGAATCGTACTCTTATACTTGTACTCCACTTGAATTATGCATAATGCAATGAATAACTGCAGAAACATTTTTATTCAACTAAAGTTCATTGATATGTCATAAATCAGACGCTAAAACAGTCTATTCTCTTAAAATTGATCGATATTCCGACAAATAGATGTGTAATTATAGGTATTATATTAAAATGCAATCAAATGTCCGTAATAGATCACCAAATATTAATTTTCGATTGAAATACGTCATTATAGCAAACATTAGGTATGTAATCAGAGTATTATGTTAAAAAATCTTCATATAGACACGATTAAAGTCAAATTGCATATATTCTCTTTAAATACAATAAAAACTAATTGAATATAAATACACAATTGCTTTTATTAAATTAAAATAACTTATTATGCAATGAATCGTACTTTAAATGCTTGTATAACACTTGAATTCTACGTAATGCAATGAATAGCTGCAAAAGCAGCACTATTCAACTCAAATTCATTGATATGTCATAAATCAGACCCTAAAAACCCTAAATCCTAACCCCTACACCCCTAACCCCCTAAACCCCTAAACCCTTAAACCCTAAACCCTTAAACCCTAAACCCTAAACTATAAACTCTAAACCCTAATTGAATACACAAACAATTGCTTTTATTATGTTAATCAGAGTATTATGTTAAAAAACATTGAAATAGACAAGATCAAAGTCAAATTACAAATATTCTCTTCAAATACAATAAAAACTAATTGAATACACAAACAATTGCTTTTATTCATGTAAAATAGCTTATTATGCAATGAGTCGTACTCTAAATGCTTGCACTCCACTTGAATTCTGCATAATGCAATGAATAACTGCAAAAACATCATTATTCAACTCAAATTCATTGATATGTCATAAATCAGACTCTAAAAGAGTTTATTCTTTTAAATTTGATCGATATACCGACAAATAGATGTGTAATTATAAGTATTACATTAAAACACAATCAAATGCCCCTAATCGCCAAATATCAATTTTCATTTGAAGTACGTCATTATAACAAACAATAAATGTGTAATCAGAGTATATTATGTTAAACAATCTTTATATAGACAAGATTAAAGTCAAATTGCGTTCACTTGAAGTCAACGTAACGCAATAAATAGCTGCAAAAACAATCACTATTCAACTTAAATTCATTGATACGTTATAAATCAGACCCTGAAAAGAGCCTATTCTCTTAAAATTGATTGATATACTGACAAATAGATATTAATTAAAGGTGTTACATTAAAATACAATCAAATATCCGTAATAGATCGCCAAATTTCAATTTTCAATTGAAATACAGCATTATAGCAAACTTTAGGTGTGTAATCAAAGTATTATGTTAAAAAATATTCATATAGACAAGATTAAAGTCAAATTGCATATATTCTCTTCAAATACAATAAAAACTAATTGAATACACACACAATTGCTTTTATTCAGTTAAAATAACTTATTATGCGATGAATTGCTCTTTAAATGCTTGTACTCTACTTGAATTCCGCATAATGTATAATAACTACAAAAACATCACTATTCAACTCAAATTCTCATAAATCAGACCCTAAAAGAGCCTATTCTTTTAAAATTGATCAATATACTAACAAATAGATGTGTACTAATAGGTATTATATGAAAACGCAATCAAATGCCCCTAATAGATCGCCAAATATCAATTTTCGATTAAAATACATTAATATAGCAAACGTTTCGTGAGTAATCAGAGTGTTATGTTAAAAAATCTTCATATAGACAAGTTTAAAGTCAAATTGCATATATTCTCTTCAAATACAACAAAAACTAATTGAATACACATACAATTGCTTTTATTCAGTTAAAATAACTTATTATGCAATGAATCGTACTTTAAATACTTGTACTCAACTTGAATTTAACGTAATGCAATGAATAGCTGCAAAAACATCACTATTCAACTCAAATTTATTATTATGTCATAAATCAAACCCTAAAAGAGCCTATTCTCTTAAATTTGATTGATATACTGTCAAATAGATGTGTAATTATAAGTATTACATTAAAACGCAACCAAATATTCATAATATATCGCTAAATATAAATTTTTGATTTAAATACGTCATATAGCAAATATTAGGTGTATAAACAGAATATTATGTTAAAAAATCTTCTTATAGACAAGATTAAAATCAAATTACATATATTCTCTTCAAATATAATAAAAACTAATTTAATACAGACACAATTGCTTTTATTAAGTTAAAATAACTTATTATGTAATGAATCGTACTTTAAATGCTTGTACTGCACTTGAATTCAACGTAATGCAATGAATAGCTGCATGCTGTCCCAATGCTCTGTGTTGCTGGGATGCTTCAGTTTGCTGTGAATCTGCACTGTTCTGTATATTTATGCTATGCAGGTGGTTATTTTTTGATGTTTTAGGTCCAGTAGCATGCTGTCCCACAGCTCTGAATTGTTGGGCTGCAGTTTGCTGTTGTTGCCTAGCTGGTTTCAGAGGGTGGATGGGTTTAGGCTTTATGAGACTGTTGCTTGCAGACTGCATGGGTAGCTGTTCACTCAAGCTGTGTGGTTTCCTGCGCCTGTTGGTTACAAGCATCCATGGACCAACTGATTCCTTCTTTGCATCCCCCGAATGGTTGGGTTGGCTGTGCAGATATTTGAAACGAATACAGATAATTTAACTTTGATCTTCTGTATATCTGGGCATTTTAACATAATACTCTAATTAAACAATTAATATTTATAATATCGATATAGTTTAATCGAAAACAGATATTTTGCAATCTATTAGGGACATATGACTGAGTTTTAAAATAATATCAGCACTTAAACATCTTTTTTTATAATATATCGATCTATTATTTCTTTTAGACTCATTTAGAGAATGATTTACAACATATTAATGTATTTGAATTAAATAGTGATATTTTTACAATTATTCTTTGCATTTACATTGAATTCAAGCTGAATACAAGTATTTAGATAGTAATTCATTGCATAATAAGTTATTTTAACTGAAACTAGTATTCAGTTAAAATAACTAATGCAATGAATCGTTCTTTAAATACTTGCATTCCGTTTGAATTCAACGTTAATACAATATATAGTTGTAAAAATATTATTATTCATTTCAAATATAATATAATATATGTCACAAATTAGTCTCTGTAACTGCCTAATAGGCTATAATAAATTGATATAGTGTCAAAAAGATGCGTAATTGCTGTTATTATATTACAACTCAATTAAATGTCCCTAATAGATCGTCAAATATCTATTTTTGATCTAAATACAATGATAAAATAAATATTAATTATTTAATCAGAATGTTATGTTAAAATATCTTGATATAGACAAGATGAAAGATAAATTGCTTTTATTCTCCATAAATTCAATCGAAAGGATTGAATATTCATTCATATAATTATTGGTATTCAATTAAAATTACTTATTATGTAATGAGTTACTCGAAATACTTGTATTCAGCTTGAATTCAATGTTAGTGCATAGAATAGTTCTAAAAATATCAATTCAATTCAAATACATTGATATGTTGTAAATCAATCTCTAAATGTGCCTAAAAAGATATAATAGATTGATATACTAAAAAATAAATGTGTAAGAACCGGTATTATTTTAAAACTCAGTCATATGTCTCTAATAGATAGTAAAATATCTGCATTCTGTTAAAATACATTAATGTAGTAAATATTAATTATTTAATCAAAGTATTATATTAAAATGCCTAGATATACAGAAGATGAAAGTTAAATTGCATGTATTCTATTCAAATTCAGTAGAAAATGACTGAATACCCGTACAATTCCTGGTATTCAATGAAAAGAACATATTATGCAATGAATCATTCTCTAAATACTTGCATTCCGCTTGAATTCAATGTTAATACAATGAATAATTATAAAAAATATTACTATTCAATTCAAATACAAAGATATATGTCAAATAGCAGTCTCTATAAGTGCTTAATAGGAAACAATAGGTTGATATACAATCACAAATATGTGTAATTGCCGGTATTATATTGAAACTCAATCAGAGGTACCAAATAGAATGCCAAATATTTATTTTCGGTCAAAATATAATGATATAGCAAATATTAGTTGTTTTATCAGCGTATTATGTTAAAATGGCTTGATGTAGATAAGATCAAAGTTAAATTATTTATTTATTTAAAATACATTTAAAAATAATTTAATTCCCATATTATTTCTAGTATTCAGTTAAAATGACTAATTATGCAATGAATCGCTATCTAAATGCTTATATTTAGCTTAAATTCAACTTCAATGCAATGAATAGTTGTAAAAATATCACAATTCAATTCAAATACCCTGATATATCATAAATCAGTCTCTATAAGTGCTTAATTACTTAAAATAGATGAATATACTGTCAAAAATATATAATTGCCGATATTTTTTTAAAACTCAATCAAATGTTCCTAATTGATTGCCAAATATCTACGTTTGATCAAAATACAATGATATAACAAATATTAGTTGTTTAATCAGAGTGTTATGTTAAAATGCCTTGATATAGAAAAGATCAAAGACAAATTACTGGTAGTCTCTACAAATCAATTGAAAAAAATTGAATACTCGTGTAATTGCTTGTATTTCGCTAGAATAACTTATTATATAATGAATTATTCTCTAAATACTTGTGTTTCAGTTGAATTCAACGTTAATGCAGTGAATAATTATTAAAACATCGCTATTCAATTCAAATACATTGATATGTCATAAATCATTCTCGAAAAATGCCTAATAAAGAAAATAGATATATATATATATATATACTATTAAAAAGTAGTGTAATTATCAGTATTATGTTAAAACTCAATCAGAGGTACCTAATAGAACGCCAAATATCTATTTTTAGCTAAACCATATCGATATAGTAAATATTAGTTATTTAACCAGTGTATTATGTTAAAATGCCTTGATGAAGATAAGATCAAAGACAAATTACTTGTATTTTCTTCAAATGTAATAAACTATGATTAAATACTCATATCATTGATAGTATTTAATTAAAATAACTTATTATGCGATGAATTGTTCTCTATATACTTGTACTTAGCTTAAATTCAACATTAATGCAATGAATAATTGTAAATTCACTATTCAATTTAACTACATTTACATGTTATTCTATTAGAACTCAATCAAATGTCCCTAATAGATCGCCAAAAATCTATTTTTGATTAAAATACAAAAATATAGTAAATATTAGTTGTTTAGTCAGAGTGTTATATTAAAATATCTTGATATTGACAAGATCAAAGATAAATTACTTATATTCTCCACAAATTCAATCGAAAAGGATTGAATACTCATATAATTATTGGTATTCAGTTGAAAATATTTATTATGCAATGAAATTACTCTCTAAATACTTATATTCAGCTTGAATTCAATATTAATGCAATAGTTGTAAAAACATTACTATTCAATCCAAATATATTGATATGTTATAAATCAGTCTCTAAATGTGCCTAATAGGGAACAATGTGCCTGTATTATTTTGAAACTCAGACATATTTTAAAACTCAGTCATATGTTCCCAATAAATCGTCAAAATATTTGCTTTCGATTAAAATACATTGATATAATAAATATTAATTGTTTAATCAGAATATTATATTAAAATGCCTTGATATACACATGATTAAAGTAAAATTACTTATATTCTCTTCAAATTCAATTGAAAAAGATTGAATACCCGTAGAATTGCTAGTATTCATTTACAAAAAATTATTATGTATTGAAACGTTCTCTAAATACTTGTATTTAGCTTAAATTTAATGTTAATGTAATGAATAAATGTACAAATTTTACTATTCAATTTAAATACATTTACATGTTATAAATCAGTTTTTAAAATTGCCTAAAAAGTTATAATGTGTAATTATTGTTATTATATTAAAACTCAATCAAATGTCCTTAATAGATCGCCAAATATCTATTTTTGGTCAAAATACAATGATATAATAAATATTTATTTTTTAATCTGAGTGTTATATTAAAATGCCTTGATATAGACAAGATCAAAAATAAATTGCTTGTATTCTCCTCAAATTCAATAAAAAATAATTGAATACTTGTATACTTGCTTATATTTAACTAAAATTACTTTTTATGCAATGAATCATTCTCTAAATGCTTGTGTTTCAGTTGAATTCAATGTTAATACAACAAGTAGTTGTGAAAATATTACAACTTAATTCAAATGTATTGATATGTCATAAATCTGTTTTTAAATATGCCTAATATGTAAAACTAGATCGATATACTGTAAAAAAATATATAAATGCTGGTATTATTTTAAAACTCAGTCTTATATACCTGATAAATTGCCAAATATTTGCTTTCGGTTAAAATACATCGATATAATAAATATTAATCGTTTAATCAGTGTATTATGATAAAATGACTAGATATACACAAGATCAAAGTTAAATTATATGTATTCTTTTCAAATTCAATAAAAAAAGATTGAATATTAGTATAACTTCTAGTATTCAGTTAAAATAATTTATTATGTAATGAATCATTTTCTAAATGCTTATATTCCGTTTGAATTCAATGTTAATGTAATGAATAGTTGTGAAAACATCACTATTAAATTTAAATACAATAATATATGTTAAAAGTTAGTCTCTATAAGTGCCTAAAAGTTATAATAGATCGATATCTGTCAAAAAGATGTGTAATTATTGGTATTATATTTAAACTCAATTAAATGTCGCTAATAGATCGTCAAATATCAACTTACGGCTAACATATATTGATATAGTAAATATTAGTTATTTAATCAGTGTAGTACATTAAAATCCTTGATATAGACAAGATCAAAGTCAAATTATTTGTATTCTCAATAAATTCAATTGAAAGTGATTGAATACTCATATAATTGCTTGTAAATAACTTATTATACAAAAAATTATTCTCTAAATGCTTGTGTTTCAGTTGAATTCAACGTTAATGTAAAGAATAGTTATAAAAAAGTCAAACTCAATTGATATGTCATAAATCTGTCTTTTTAATTAAAGGTGAAAATAGATCAATATACTGTGAAAAAGATATGTAATTGTCGGTGTCATGTTAAAACTCAATCAGAAGTACCTAATAGACCACCAAATTAAAGTACATCAATATAGCAAACGTTAGTCGTTTAATTAGAGTGTTATATTGAAATGCCTTGGTGTAGACAAGATAAAAGTTAAATTTTTTGTATTCTTTTCAAATACAATAACAAAATGATTAAAAGAGTATATAATTACTAGTATTCAGTTTAAATAACCTATTATGCAATGAATCACTCTCTAAATGCTTGTATTTGGCTTCAATTCAATATTAATTTAATGAATATATGTAAAAATATCACTATTCAATTAAAACACATTGATATGCCATAAATCAGTCTTTAAAAATGCCAAAAAAGTTATAATAAATTGCTACTTTATTAAAAAGATGTGTAATTGTCATTACTATATTAAAACTCAATCAAATGTCCCTAATAAATCGTCAAATATTTATTTTCAGCTAACATACATCGATATAGCAAATATTAATTGTTTAATCTGAATAGTATGTTAAAATGCCTTGATATAGATAAGGTCATAGTCAAATTTTTTACATATGTTCTTTAAATATAACAAAAAAATAATTAAAAACTCGTATAATTTCTAGTATTCAGTTAAAATGACTAATATATAATAAATCGCTATCTAAATGCATGTATTCAGCTTAAATTCAACTTCAATGCAACGAATAGTTGTAAAAATATTACAATTCAATTTAAATACTATAATATGTCATAAATCAGTCTCTAGAAGTGCCTAATAACTTAAAATAAATGAATATAGCATCAAAAAGACGTGTAATTGCTGGTATTCTTTTAAAACTCAGTCATATATCCCTAATATATCACCAAATATTAGTTATTTAATGAGTGTTATGTTAAAATACTTTGATATAGACAAGATCAAAGATAAATTACTTGTATTCTCCATTAATCAATCGAAAAGGATTGAATACTTATGTAATTGCTAGTATTCAACTAAAATAACTTGTTATGTGATGCATTATTACCTAAATACTTATATTTCGGTTGAATTCAATATTAATACCATGAATAATTGTAAAAACATAATAATTCAATTCAATTATATTAATATATCATAAATCAGTCTCTAAAAGTGCATAATTTGTAAAAATGGATTGATATACTATCAAAAAGATGTGTAATTACCAATATTATATTAAAACTCATTCAGAGGTACATAGATCAAATATCTATTTTGGCTAAAATATATCTATATTGCAAACGTTACTTTTTAATCAGAGTATTATATCAAAATGCCTTGATGTAGATGCGATAAAAGTCGAATTGCTTGTATTATCTTCAAATATATTAAAAAATAATTGAATACTCATATAATTTCTAGTATTCAATTAAAATAACTTATTATGCAATGAATTATTCTCTAAATACTTGTGTTTTTATTGAATTCAATGTTCATGCGGTGAATAGTTGTAAAAACATTATAATTCAGTTCAAATATATTGGTATGTCATAAATCAGTCTCTATAAGTGCCTAATAGGTTAAAATAGATCGATATACTGTCAAAAAGATGCGTAATTACTGGTATTATATTAAAACTCAATCAAATGTCCCTAATAGACCGCCAAATATTTATTTTAACTAAAATACATCAATATAGCAAATATTAATTGTTTAATCAGAGTGTTATGTTAAAATTCAATCGCAAAATAATTGAATACTCATATAATTGCTAGTATTCAGCTAAACTAACCTATTTTGCAATAAATCATTCTCTAAATGCTTGTGATTCGGTTAAATTCAAAGTTAATGTAGTGAATAGTTGTAAAAACGTCACAATTCAATTCAAATACATTGATATTTCATAAATCAGTCTCTAAACGTGCCTAATAGATAAAAATAGATTGATATACTATCAAAAAAATATGTAATTACGGTATTATATTGAAACTAAATCAAAGGTACCTAATAGATTGCCAAATATCTTTTATTTGCAAAAATATATCTATATAGCAAATGTTAGTTATTTAATTAGAGTATTATATTAAAATATCTTATTGTAGGCTAGTTCAAAATCAAATTACTTATATTCTCTTCAAATATAATAAAAAATAATTAAATAATCATATAATTGCTAGTATTTCGTTAAAATAAGTTATTATGCAATAAATCACTTTCTAAATACTTGTACTTTGCAATGAATAAATATAAAAATATCACTATTCAATTTAAATACATTTATACGTCATAAATCAATCTTTAAAAGTGCCTACAAAGTTATAATAAAATAATATTTTGTCAAAAGATGTGTAATCGTCGTTATTATATTAAAACTCAATCAAATGTCCCTAATAGATTGCCAAATATCTATTTTCGGCTAAAATACAATAATATAACAAATATTAATTATTTAATCAGAGTAGTTTTAAATGCCTTGATGTAGACAAGATCAAAGTTAAATTGTTTGTATTCTCTTTAAATATAATTGCTAGTATTCAGTTAAAATTACTGATTATACAATAAATTATTCTCTAAATACTTGTATTGAGCTTGAATTCAACGTTAATGTAAATAATAATTATAAAACACCACTATTCAATTAAAATACATTGATATGTCGTAAAATAGTCTCTAAATATGCCTAAAAAGTATAATAGATCGATATACCGTAAAAAAGATGTGTAACTACCGGTGTTATTTTGAAACTCAGTCATATATCCCTAATAGATCACAAAATATCTATTTTTGATTAAAATTCATTGATATAATAAATATTAGTTGTTTAATCAGAGTATTACATTAATATGCCTAAATATACATAAGATCAAAGTTAAATTGCTTGTATTCTCTTCAAATTCATTCAAAAAAGATTGAATACTCATATAATTGCTAGAATTTAATTAAAATAACTTATTATAGAATGAATTATTCCCTAAATGCTTGTATTCCGCTTGAATTCAATGTTAATATAATAAATAATTATAAAAATATCACTATTCAATTTAAATACAACTAGATATCCAAAATCAGTCTCTATAAGTGCCTAATAGATTGAAATAGATTGATATACTGTTAAAAAGATGCGTAATTGCTGGTATTATATTAAAACTCAATTAAATATCGTTAATAGATTGCCAAATATCTACGTTTAACAAAAATACATCAATATATCAAATATTAGTTATTTAATCATAGTATTATGTTAAAATGCCTTGATAGAGACAAGATCAAAGTCAAATTGCTTGTATTCTCCGTAATTCAATCGAAAATAATTGAATACTTGTATAATTACTTGTATTCAAGTAAAATAATTTATTATGCAAATAATTATTCTCTAAAATGCTTGTTCATTTGAATTCAACATTAATGTAGTGAATAATTGTAAAAACATCACAATTCAATTCAAGTATATTGATTTATCATAAATATGTCCCTAAATATGCTTAATAGGTAAAACTAAATTGATATACTGTTAAAAAGACGTGTAACTACCAATGTCATATTAAAACTCAATCAAAGGTACGTAATAGATCGCCAAATATCTATTTTCAACTTAAATATATTCATATAGCCAACGTTACTTGTTTAATCAGTGTTATGTTGAAATGCTTTAATGTAGACAAGATTAAAGTTAAATTATTTGTATTATTTTCAAATACAATAAAAAAATAATTGAATACTTATATAATTATCAGTATTTAGTTGAAATAACTTATTATGCAATGAATCACTCTTTAAATACTTGTATCTTGATTCAATTCAACGTTAACGCAATGAATAATTGTAAAAATATCAGTATTCAATTTAAATATAGTAATATATCATAAATCAGTTTTTAAAAAGGTCTAAAAGTTACAATAGATTGATATTCTGATAAAAGATACATAATTACAAGTATTCTATTAAAACTCAATCAAAAAAATTTTTCGACTAAAATACATTGAGATAACAAATATTACTTATTTAATCAGAGTAGTATATTAAAATGACTTGATATAGATAAAATTAAAATTAAATTGCTTGTATTCTCTTCAAATATAATCCAAAATAATTAAAAACTTATATAACTACTAGTATTCAGTTAAAATAACTCATTGTGTAATGAATTATTCTTTAAATACTTGTATTCAGTTTCAATTCAATGTTAATGCAAGAAATAATTGTAAGAACATCACTATTCAATTCAAATATATTGATATATCAAAAATCAGTCTCTATAATTACTCAGTAGGTTAAAATTGATCGATATACTATCAAAAAGATGCGTAACTGCTAGTATTATATTAAAGCTCAATCAATTATCCTTAATAGATTGCTTTACTCTTACAATTGTTAGTATTTAGTTAAAACGTCACTATTTAATTTATTCTCTAAAAATATAATTAATTATTCTAAAATCGTCATCATTTAATTCAAATAATTTGATATATCATAAATCAATCTATAAAAAGGCCTAATAAGTTAAAATAGATCGATATAATATCAAAAAAATGTGAAATTATCGATATTATATTACAACTCAAACATATGACTCTAATATATTACCAAATATATGCTTTCGGCTAAAATATATCGATATAATAAATATTAGTTGTTTAATAAAATTATTATGTTAAAATACCTTGATATGGATAAGTTCAAAGTCAAATTGCTTATATTCTCTTCAAATACAATAAAAAATAATTAAATATTGGTATAATTGCTAACATTCAGTTAAAATGACTTATTTTGCAACGAATTGCTTTCTAAGTGCTTTTATTCTACTTGCATTCAACGTTAATGCAATGAATGGTTGTAAAAACATCACTAGTCAGTTCAAACACGTTGATATGTCACAAATTAGTTTCTGAAAGTGCCTAATAGTTTGAAATAGATCGATATACTATAAAAAAGATGTGTAATTATTGATATTATAATAAAATTTAATTATATGTCACTAATAAATTGTCAAATATCTATTTTCAGCTAAAATACATCGATATATCAAATAATAGTTATTTGATCAGAGTATTATATTAAAAGGCCTTAGTATAGATAAAATTAAAAATTCAAATTGCTTGTATTATCTTTAAATACAATAAAAATAATTATATATGCATATAATTGCTAGTATTTTATTAAAATAACTTATTATGCATTGAATCATTCTCTATATGCTTATATTCAACTTGAATTCATTGTTAATGCAATGAATAGTTGTGAAAATATCATGATTCAATTTAAATTCTTTGATTTGTCATAAGTCAGTCTCTAATAGTGCCTAATAGATTAAAGCAGATTGATTCAAAAAGTTATATATAATTGTCGGTATTATATTAAAAATCAATCAAATGACCCTAATAGAAAGCTAATATTTATTTTCAGCTAAAATACATCTATATAGCAGATATTAGTTGTTTAATTTGAATATTATGTTAAAATATTAAAATATAAAAAAGATTAAAATCAAATTATTTGTATTCTCTTTAAATTCAATAAAAAATAATTGAATACTAGTATAATTTCTACTATTCAGTTAAAAAAAACTTATTATGCAATAATTCATTCTTTAAATGCTTGTAATATGCTTAAAGTCAACGTTAATGGAATAAATAGTTGTAAAATTGCCATAATTTAATTCAAATACATTGATATATCACAAATTAATCTTTAAAAGAGTCTATTAGGTTAAAATAAATTGAAATACCATAAAAAAGAAGTGTAATTGCCTGTATTGTATTAAAATTCAATCATATGTCCATAATAAATCGTCAAATATCTACTTTCAGCTAAAACATCAATATTAGAGACTATTCTCTAAATGCTTGTATTCTACTTGAATTCAACATTAATGCTTCTCTCTCCACTTTCACAAAGAGAGAGAAGAAAGAGAGGGAGAGAGAGAGGGGAGGGGAGAGATGGAGGGAGCTGCGCCAGCGAAGGTGGAGGACACGAGGGCTTAGGGTTTAGGATTTAGGGTTTTAGGGTTTCATCATTTAAGGTTTAGGGTTTAAGGGTTTAAGGGTTTAAGGGTTCAGGGTTTACGATTTAGGATTTATTTTTTTTTAATAATAATAGGGGGTGATATTATTCATCAGATCCCCAACCCGCAAAAAAGGCAAACAAAGATAAAAAAACTAAATTCAGTCCATGTGATTCTTAGGCCCAAGCAATGAGGCCTACATTATGATGAAGCGGAAGCCCCATTGATCCCCGCGGTTTCCCAAGTCTGTCTTCCACGTGGCCGACGACCTCTGCTGCATTTTGGGTGGGATTTACATCCTGCCTGACACGTCTCCGCATTCTGTTGCGTGGGCCTCAATGGCTGTGGCGGCTTCTCAACTTCTCGCGCGGGCATCATGGGTCGGCCGTTCTCTGTGGGCCGCCCACCTCTCCGGGCAGACCGGGATCCAGGACCTTTGGTGGCCTTCCTCCAATTGGGCTGTTAGTGGGTCGCGTCAAATCTGCTCTGCCTTGCTGCTTAATGGGTCAGACAACCTCTGGGCCGGAACTCAAATACTTCATCAGTTGCATTGGGCTTTGACCCAGTTAAAACCTTTCTTAGACTGGGCTCTAACCTGCATGGGCCTTACTATTTGGGCCATGCTAGTTAGGCTCTAATGGGCCCTCTTTGGGCTTCTGTGATCCCCTCTAAACAGGTTTCAATGTGCATGGTCCCTAAAACAGGTTGCAAAAAATCAGGTGGGCTTAATACCATTGTTGGGCCTCCTTTCAATCTTTGGGCCTAACTTTAGGTTGGGCCGTTTATTTTTGTTTCTTGGAGTTCCTGCAAGCTGGGCCTGAGGCCTGTGAAATTCTCATGGGCTGGGCCTCTACAAACACACTCCTCGGACCTTCAAAGGCGTTTCCTTCATCTGGGTCTGGTATTTGGGCTTGGACATCAAAATCCTCTGGGTTGAATACATTTCAGCCTTTTCCCTCACAAAATTGGTGGTTCTGGAAGCATGCAATTGGGCCTTTCTTGGGCCTGACCTCATTGCTTGGAGTGTGAACCCATAGCTTTAGGCCATGGAGGGCTCCTTCTCTAGCTAGGCCTTCTTGGGCCTTTTTTAAATTCTTCCAACTTGGGCCATGTGTGGCCACACCTTGGGCCTAGATCTTTGGGCTGAAGCCCCCTCTTATATTCACTAATGGGCTTCCCCCATAAAGGTTTCTACATCTGGGCTTTTGTTAAGACTTTTTGGGCCTCCTAGTGGGCTCTCTCCCCAGGGCCTTGTAAGGTTTCTAAACCTCTAAACCCCTAAACTCTCATGTTTCCTCCAACAAGTAGAAATTGAAAGGCGTCCTTATTATTATTCTTACTGCTATAAATTGGGCCACTCCCCTTTATTGTGTTATTTTCCTCACCCGGAACTTAAGCCTATCTATTTTGGGCCATGCTAGTTAGGCTCCAACGGGCCCTCTTTGGGCTTCTGTGATCCCCTCTAAACAGGTTTCAATGTGCATGGTCCCTAAAACAGGTTGCGAAAAATCAGGTGGGCTTAATACCATTGTTGGGCCTCCTTTCAATCTTTGGGCCTAACTTTAGTTTGGGCCGTTTATTTTTGGGTGGTTGTGGGCCTTCCCAAGCCCATCTTAGTTCAATCTTGAGTTCTCCTTCTTCATTGGGTCAACCTGAGGCCCAAAATATTCTCTCTGGCAATCTTAATTCTCTTTTAGGCCCCTCGTCTCTGGAGGCAAATCTTGGACACCTTTTTCCTTCCTTGGGCCATGTTGTGGCCCAAGGAGAGCCCTTATCCTCAAAGTCTCCTCTTTTAGGCCTTGATGGAACCCAAGAAACCTCCCCGTTTGGTTCTAGGCCATTAGATTTTGGGCCTGCAACTCCCTTTCTTGAAGGTCCCTCCTCTCTCATTCCAATTTAGCTTGTGTTTCTGGGGATGATGATGATTCCTTGGACGATGAGCCCCCCCGGTGTGGGTATTCAAGAAGGTCTTGAAGAAGTTGATTCCCTTTGCATTATTAGCATGGTGGATGATGCAGAGGCAGATTATCAGCACCAGCAATTTCGTTATAATCTATGACCTCGAGCGTAGATTATAATAATTTATTTGCTTGTACATAGTTATCTTTATTTCTGCATTTTATTTGAGTTGTTCTAAGTCGTACACTATATTTATATCAGTGAGAATGTCCACTTTGAGTCTTATGAGTGAGTCGAATCAAATTGAGTTCAGGAATATTCATCTTGAATCAATTTTATTTAATTTTAGGAAAGTTTGAGACTTGTTTATAATACAGATGAACTATGATGACTTAGATGCAATTTTACCATTTATTATAACACTTTCCGCCCTAATTTGGTACGGGGCCTCCTTTTCTCTGCCGGGTTGCATCGCTCGGCCGCTCCGGTTCTCCACGCCGCGCCGCGCCGGCTTCGCCGAGCCCAAAGTTAGCCGCGCACGCTTCGCCGAGCCCAAGGTGGCCGCGTTCGCTTCAGATCATGGTCGCGCCTGCTTCGCCGAGCCAGAGGGTGGCCGCGCTTACTTCGCCGAGCCCGACGGTGGCTGTGCTTCGCTCGGGCGCTTTTGCTTGCGTTTGGCCGGCAACTTCCACTCCATCTTCCTCTTCTATAAAACGGTAACTCAGAGAGGGGGCATTTTGGTGACGATGTTGCTATCAGTGCTGATTTGAGAAATTCTCCTTTCCATGCGCAGGTGGTGCTGATTCGGATCGGGAACGCAGAGGGGCTGCAGGTTTCCCTTGGTTTTTTTTCTTTCAGGTTTTTAGGTTCAGTTCTGTTTTCATTTTGCCTCAAATCCAAACTTTATTTGTGCTCTGTTGAAGTTGCTATTCCACTCTGTTGCCATCGTTGGAGTTTTTTTATTGGGATTTGAATGTTCAGTTTGCTCTAAGATCAAAATCATGTTTAATTCTGATTTTCTGCTTGAAATATGATCTGCTACTATGTTTAGTTAGATTTGCAGACAACTTGATTTCCATGGCAATATCCTATTGCTTAATTCATTCTATGTCTTTGGCTTGCTGGAATAAACTTTGACAGATTGAAAATCTTTGATTCACAAAATTAAAGGAAATGAGTTTAATGTTTGGTGGTTAATCTTTATCAATTTGATAATTTCCTATCTCCATTTGCCTATGTTTCTCTAAAGTTATCTGGGGCATTTTAATTTTCTTTAGAAAATCTATTAAAAGTTTATGTGGATATGTGGTTGTTGCTAAATAGTATAATTTTATTTCGACTTAGTTTAATCTTCTCAAATTAGCAGCATAATATTGCATTCATAATAAAAAATTTTAATTATTAGATAATGTGTCTTTGATTCAATTATCATGATTATAGTCTTTAACGGCATTTTACCTAGGTACGTGTCTTATATTGGTCGTGTGAATTGCTTTAGCGACTCTCACGTGGCATCAGTGGACTCCCTCTCTTGTGATGAGGATTTTTCCCCCACTTGGTGTGTTGTTGAGGGGAGAAGAAAGAGTAAGAGACTCTTTTAGAGAAAGCCAAAATTTTCTCTAAGGTCAATAGAGCCTTGATTGGCCCATCAAATATCCCCTCCAAAAGGAGGTCCAAGAAGCCCTAATATCTCCTCTCTCCCTCCCTTATTTCCCTCTCGTTCTACTGCAACCCGCAGCGCCATTTGTTGACTCTAAGGTCATGCGTTTCATTGTTCGCAGCATAAACTTTTCTCAGGTTTTCGCCATTGGCTTTAACGTTCTTACTTGTAGTTCTCCCACCATCCACAGTATTGTTTCTTAATTGTCGTCACCAGATTAAGATCTGGTAAGCTTTAGGGTTTTTGTAAATAGTTATTTGATCTTGTTATTGTAATGTTTGGAGATTCTCCGTCATTTTGAAGGTTTCGTCCTTATTTCATATTTTATTCAAGCATTTTAAATTTTCTACGAAAAGTTTCACTTTGGATTTTTAAATCATTTTGTATGGTCGAAACTTGTTCATTTCTTAATTTTATTGACCCTAATACTTCACAGCTATGTTTAAAAATTTTTGTTAAGGTTTTGCAATTTTAGGTTTAGGATTGCCATGACATTAGTATTCTTGCCGTAACATGGCATTAGTATTCAAATTTCCTTGTTAAATTTTCAAATAGCTTTTGTTTGGATACATGAACACCATTGTGGAATAAGAATTTATTGTGTTTGGGTGAAGCACAGTTTGACGCCCATGCAGTGGGCGCCATGTGTGCAGTGTAAGTGGGCTTGAGCACATAAAGTGCCCGGTGATTGGGCACCAAATCGTGCTTCGCCTAAACTTAATAATTTCTTTTAACATCTTTGAAAATTTTTGTAAGCATGATCTAATTTAGCTGTCCATGTGTAATTATTTTATTACTTGAGACGTTAGCTATAAGTATTATCCTGACCTGGGTTTTTGGATGTCTGAAATATTAAATGTTCTTTGTAGTCCATACGTAAATTTTGTATTACTTGAAATTGTTCGTGTATAACATTATTATAATTTCTTTTGTGTTTGATAATATGAATATTTGGAATCGATTCATTCTCATTATCCGTTTTGGCTATTTTGTAAAGGGTCTTATTTCGAGCTTATAGGTGTTCAGAGTATTTCAACTTAGAGGAGTTTATTTTTTGGATTATTTAGTTCTTGTTGGGACTAACTTATAGAATTTGCAGAGAATGTTAGGTCCCGCAATTCACCTCTTATAATGAGAAGCTCTCAATAGTCAACAATTCCCTTTATATGAATATAGTAAATGAAAGTAGTCCAGATTCCTGTTAATGCAACATTGGAGATGTTACAGTCAATTAACATTCTTCAAATTGATCAGGGAATGTTTCGGTTGAACATACAAATTGGTGCAAGGATTTAGTAGTTTCATATTTCTTGTTAAGGATGATAATAACTTCAAATGTTACACATTTTGCATAAGAAAGACTATATGTTTATTTATTTATTGAAGAGAGATGTTCATTTATTGAACAATTGAATATGAGGGTAAATACGTGTGTACAAATTTTACAACTGCAGCATGTAGCTTTAGTTTCACCATAGCGCTTGGTTGCAATTTACCAATTTTAAAAGAGATAATTAACTACATGCCACACCATTTAATTTTATTTATGCCTTGCCCATTCATTCTTAGTTAATTACGCTATGCACACTCAAAACATTACAAAATTGTACATACACACACTTGAGTTAAAACTTAATCAAAATCTATTTGAAAAAAAATTCTGTTAGTAAATCATTAAAATTATATTTTGATCTTTAATGGTACATATTTTTCTCTTCCTCAATACCACACTAAAGCGCTGATTTGTCCTAAAATTAATTCACGTTGTGGATATCTCCTTCCTTTGTCGCCATCTAAACATTAAGGTTTTAGGTTTTTTATTCAAAATATATTTAAATTTCAATTTTCAAATACCACACTATTGCAATCCCTCATGTCATCTATAACTCAATAAAATTGAATGTCTAGCGCATGTATGGTGAGAGAACTAAATGTCCAATTACACATTATAAGTCGTGCCTTTATATGACTTATGCAATGAATAAGTTGTGCCTTTATGCACATATGTTTCTTTGTTGAACAATTAGATTTGATGGCAATAACATGTGTACAACTTTCAAATGTATTATGTAACTTTAGTTTTTTGAGAGAAATATACATGTGAAAATCACTAATTTCAATTTTCAAATACTGTACTGTCACAATCTCTCATGTTATCTGCAACTCAATAGAATTGCATATTCAGTACATGTATGGTGATACAATTGAATGTCCAGTTACAAATTATAAGTCATGCCTTTACATGACTTATGCAATGAATAAGTTGTGTAAATCTAATTTAATGATGATAGTTGTTGTTAATGAGTTTGTTCCAATGACTAAGTTTCAATAGAGTTAGAGGTCTTTTTTTTGAGTTCTCATGAATTTGGGTGATAGACTATATAGAAAAGCTTTAGAAAATATGAGGAAAATACACATTAATAAAAACGTAACAACGCCGCTTTTGTTCCTAATAATTACTTTTTACATGGTATACATGTCTTATGTTTCTAAAATTTGATGAGGTTTTGATTTATTTTGTTATAGTTATTATTTTCTTCATTTTGCCATCAAGTCTAGGTTATAGCTTAAAATGTATACAGCTTCTTTCAATTTGAGTAAACAATGGGAAATTCTATGTTCATGACCACATGATGAATACTATCAAACCATCTAATTTAGGTTAGACTCAGTTTAGACTTGAGTTACATCTAATTTTTAAATTTTAATGTTTTGTGGTTTTATTTCTCTTTTTTGCGTATTCTTTTAAAAGTTTGTCTTGGCTTATGTTAGGTTGACTTAGGAATGGCAACGGGGCGGGTTTGGGGCAGTTTATAAATACTTATACCCGCCCCGCTATATATTATTCATTACCCATACCCGCCCCATACCCGTTTCCGCGCGCCGCGCCGCGCCCTGCCCCTATTTTAGTTTTCACAAACCTGTATCTGCCCCGCCCCGTTCCGTTTCCTCACTAATGTTTAATGAAAATCAAATTATTTTACTCTATTTGAAATAACAAAAGTCATAGTGACATAGTAAATATTACACTATGAAAGCAAAACCTTACATTTCTTCATTTTTAATGCACCCTTTTTATTTGACTCTATATAAGCCTATATAAGAATAGATAAAAACATATGCATAACGGGGCGGGGCGGAGCGGGTATAGTTGATTCATACCTGAACCCACCCCATTTCATAACGGGGCGGGGCGGGGCGGGGCGCGGGGCGGGGTTAAAATTTGAGTACCCATATCCGTCCCATTAGGGGCGGGTCGGGGTGGTTTAATCGGGTACGGGAACAAATTGCCATCCCTAGGTTAACCTTACCCAATGTGCTGGGCCAAACTTACCCCAAATGACATAATTTGATCCCCTTGCTTTGATCCTGGGAAAAGCAATACATAAATTATTTTGAGGATTTTACTTATAAATAAATATAAATGATGTCATTATTATAGTAGTAATAATTGTTACAGGTGTACTGTCTTTTTTCCGAAACGGAGATTAAGTTAATGCTAACAATTATGAAAATCATGATAAGTAATTAATCTCAAGTTTATGATTTTGAAACAAATTTTGATGGATCATCGCACCAAATTTAGGTTGAAGTAGTCTTTTGAAAAAATACATATGCTCCCTTTTTAGAAAAAAAATACATGTACTCCTCATCTCTAAGGACACACATGAGCTGCAGGCTCTATGTTACAAGTGGACTTGTAACTGAAGCCTCCTTATTCTAATCATAGTGTAGACTATTTAAGTTGTCTCAATAAGGCGCCATTGTTTTCCCGATACTCTAGTTTTCATGTATTATACTTCATTACTTTGCCCCTCACATTTCATTATGTTTTCTTCAACCTCTTCTTCTTTTACAACCTCATAGCACAACTTCGCTCACATAAAGAAGGCTTCTGTTGTGATCAAGCCAAGGTCCCTCTAGTTGGTGAAGTGGGCAGAATTGCATATCAATGATCCATGAATTTTCATAGTTTAAATTACATTTAGGTCTCTGAGTTTATGGCATAATATCATATAGGTCTTTAATTTTAAATTTTTATCATCTAAGCCTTTGACTTTAATATAATTATCAATTGAATCCTTTTGTAATTTTTTGTTATTAAAATTTTCTAAATCCCAATTTTACCTTTCTATCATCTCTATCTATCCTGCCTACATGGGCAGGGTCAATAGAGGGGGCAGGGGCTGCACGCCATCGCCGGCTCTTTTGTAGTTAGGGGGGAGAGAGGTCACTCTGGCCTCCTCGGTCTACAGGAGAGTCCCATTCCCCCCTCTATTGGTAAGGGTGAGAATTTGACTCAAAGATCAGTGGTCGTTCAATGTTCGGATTGATATTTAGCTCGACTAGAGCTCAGTTCGAGTTTTTGTGCTGAACCGCGAGCCATGGTTAGATCGGATCTATTTGGCTCGATCTCCATTTTGTTAAATATAAATAATATTTCTAGTCATTTATTGTAATTATTTATTACTTGTACATGAATGCAACTTAGTTGCAGCTAGGTTTAAGTTGGCTTGATTAAGACTCGAGCTGACTTGAAATTTAAACAAACCAGCTCGAACTTGAATCAAATTGAAACAAGCCAAACATGAGCCATGCTTGGCTCGGCTCGAACTCGGATCATTCTCACCTCTATCCATCAGCCCTGCCTACATATGCAAGAGAGAGAGATGATAGAAAAGGGTAAAATTGAGATTTTAAAAAATGTTAATAAAAAATGATAAAAAGACCCAATTGGTAATTATATCAAAAGTCAGGGACCCAGACAAAAAATTAAATTTATGGATCTATATTATATTATACTCTAAACTCATGGACTTGGATGCAATTCACTCATTTCCATATTATATGCTTATTCTTTGTTGAATTTATCTAAATGCTTCAACACAGGAATTGACAGTCTTCCCAATGTTGCCATCGTGCTTTTTTAAGTTTAGCCAACTCGACTTGACTCATCTCTAGTCGAGCAGATTCGCACTCAAATGTCTTGATTTCGAGTTAACTTAATGTGGTTTTGTAAACTAGATTTAGAGTCAACTTTGAATTTCATTTTGACTTGACTTGAAATTGACTTATCTCAAGTCAAATATACTTGCACTTGAATGCATTTGGATTTGAATTGAGTTAGGCCGAGCATGGATTTTTAGATTTGAGCTTGGACTTTTCATATTTTTATATTTTATATTTTTAGATTCTCAAACTCGATTCCTAGCCACCTGACTAGGCAAATATTAGTTGTTCCTCTCCCTAGTGACTTGATCCTGCTGTCGTTGGCAGTACAAGCAGGTTGCCTGCTTTCCTATGCTCATTTGTTACTTTTTAACCATTATATATTTATATATATTATAAGATGAAAGCTGCCTTTATAATCTTGATTTTCTGGTTTTGTAGGAGAAATGAACAGGCTAAAGGTCCTAGCAATTTCTAGATCAATAATTAGACCTCAGGTAACTGCTTTTTATTTTTCAAGATTTTTTTTTTGATGGTCTTTTTCGTTCTTTTGGACTGTTGATGGGTAGAGTAATGGATGCGCTGGCATTGATCCTGAGGAGTATTATGATGTAAAATTGTATCTTTGATTAGTAAGTACGCTTGAGAATCATAAAAATTTGCTTTTGCTTTTTTCTGCTAGAGCTTGCATTGTTTCTTCTTATATAATAGTAGAAGATGAATTTATTATGTCAAAGGTTGAGAATCCAGCTAATTTTGTTTAAATACGTTGCTTCATTTATTTGCTGTTGTTTCCCTTATATATTGTGGGTGGTTTCTTTCAGGCATCTGATTGTTATGGTCTTTAGAATTTTGAAACTTGTTTAGGGAAGGTACTGATTGTTGGAGCGGGAATTGGTTTTTGCTAACAACTTTTGGTGCTGAAATGGTTCTCTTGTAGGGATATGACCTGTTTGCCTCTTGTATAGGTTTAGCACATTGAAATGTAATTTATCCTTGAAACTGAAAGATGATGTGCTTACATTTGAGTGAGAATGTAGATGCTAGATTCTCATTCATTTTTTTATCAAATCTTGGCAGTGTTTTTCTGTCATGCAACATCAAGTTTTGAAAGATCTTAATCTCTCTCTCTCTGAACTTGATGTATTTTTAGAATTTTCTTGTTCTTAATGACAAATTTCTGGCTATCTTTTTGATTCCCACCATTTTTTCTATGATCTTATAAATTCAGTATGGCTATTTAATTTTGTGTTAAACTTTTTCTTGGAATCTTCTTACAATGTAGGTAGACTTTTTTATACTTCTCCATAAAAAACGTGTCTTACTGTAGTTGAGCAGATCCATTTTTAATGATTTAACTGCTTTTATTGTTATTTGAAGTACATGTTCACCCATTTCATTTCTGTCACCAGTCCCATAGCCACCATGATTGACATAAATCCTAATATAACCTCTCAATTGGATCCTACATGTCTGTCATGCTCCAACAACAGCTCCTTTTTCTTTCACAGCAACTTATTGCAATAAACCATTCACGTTTTCCTAAGATTATGTTTTTGATTCATCTAAGCTATAACTTGGACAGTGTATACTCTAAACACACGGTTTATTCCTATTAATAGTTTTTAAATATTAATTCATCTATCACTAATTTTATTCCTTTTTGTACTATTATTTTTCACTTTTTTATCTGCTTATATATATATATATATATTCAGTTCATGAAGTTACTTGCATAAAGCAGCTTATGACATTCTCCAGTAAATTTGAAATGTTTTCATTTCCACTTAGTTATCTGCAAATATATTAACCTTTTTTAAGCATAGTTCAACTAACAAGTCTAGCTTTCTATTTGAAGTCCTCTAATTCAGTCAAAGGAACCTAAAATCCTTAGTCTTGGTTTAAAATTTATGATAAGTGATGCAGGGGATGTCCTCAAACATAGATTATGATCCCTTTTATAAATATATATATATATATATTTATGTATTTACGTATATATATGATTTTTATTTTCACACATTTATTTATTTAAGTCAAACATTATGTTTATATTATTGGGAATGCCCACTTTTGTGTCCTCTAAGTATTTTAGATAGTTGGATCTTATTTAGATTAGTTTGAATTGATTTGTGTCAAGTTTGACTTTAGTTTTTCGGATTGTGAAAGGACTTAATTATAAGATATTCAAGTACAAGAAGTAGATTACAAATGCTCCCTTAAAGTTGGATTTTTCTGACTTTAATTATTTAGAAGTTTATTTGTTGTCTTTTAATGTCAGGGTTGAATTTATAATTGAGCTGCAATAAAATAAAGAATATTTCTCCCCGCTCTTTCATTCTCTCTCAATCCCTATCTTTCTTCCTTCTCTTCTTCTCTACTTCTGCCTTTTCTTTCTCTTTTACACTTCTTCCCTTTCATCCTTCCTTGTTCTATGTCACATAATTAGTTGTGGTTCCATTCTATGACTATTAACATTCTATTTAGTCTTAGGCCTAAACAACTTTTTGCCCACTTTTCACTACAATCAGGTCAAGCTGTGGTGACTCACTTTCAATTGATGTCCTAGTTAAGCCTTGTCCATTTCATCCTAAATCAAATTATGTTGCAGCTCACCAAATTTGTTTACACCCTTCATTAGCAATATTCAAATATGTATTGATTAGTTTCAAAATATGTATTGATTACATTTATTTTGTAAAGTTTTTATGATTGGTTATCTAGATACTGCCAATTCTGAATCTTTCTGTTTATGGCACAATTTGTTTTCCATTGGTTTGTCTAAATCTCAAATATTAATAGTATTCGTACCATTCCTATCCAATCATGATTTTTTTGTAATTAACTATTGACTATTTCATAGCTTATGAAGATTGGTTTAACCAATTAGCTTTTTGATTGAGATTGTTGAATTTTCACTTGTTAGGCGACTCTGGCTACCAAAAGAAATTTTTGGCGGTGTTTGAGCCAATTTATTTTTTTTAAAACAAATTTACTTTACTTGTTCCTGTAATGTAATGGTGTCTATTTATTGTATTAGCAAGCAGCCAATTCTTGTTGATATCTGCAGACTGCTTTGCTCTTGAAGATAATTCTTTTTTCTTAAAGTAATTTATTTTTTTACTATTGCCACGAAGCAGTCAATAGAAACTCTTATTTATTGGAAAATCTTCTCTTTTACATAAATCATTCTTTTGAGGCAGAAAACATCGTTTTGACTACTGGTTATAAGTTCCCTGTAGGTCAAAAGTTTGTCAAGCCCAGGCCAACGTTCACTGCACCGATTTCTAGCTACTGTTACTACCACTTCTGATCCTACCATCGTTCAGAAGCCTCCAGAGGATGCTTCAAGTTCCGGTGAAGGAAAACAATCCAATGACTCAAGCCAGACTGATCCACCAAAAAGGTCTATTCGTGGAGGGGTAGATTGCTGAAACCTCTAACATGCCCTTTTTTAAATGCTGTTTTTGCTTCTTGTTCTGATTAGAGGCAATAATGTGCACCAATAGCTACAATCAAAACAGAGCCTGTTTGTTGTAGATTTTGGTTGCTGGTTCTTGCTGTTCAGCGATGTTGAGCTGGCCCCAATTTCTTCTTAACTGAAGTTTTTCAATGACCAACAAAATGTGAATTCATTTTAAAAACAAAATGAGAATTATTGTCGGGCTTATTAAATTTGTGTAGCTTTAAATCTATTTGTAAACTAGTGAACATGACCAATATATATGTTGTTGATCTGCGATATGTTATAAATTGAACATACTTTATTATATAATAGCTAATTTAGATTTTAAATATGGAATATTACTACTATAAAAAAAAGGGTAAATTGCATCTGGGCCCCTAAGGTCAGATGAGTATTGCAAATTGGTCTCAACTTTTTAAAAACTTCGATTTGGGTTTCTGAGGTTGTAAAAGCTCTGCGGTTTTGGTCTTAATTGAGATCTAATTGTTAATTTTTTACTAATTTGTTATAAGATTATTCTCATTTGTTATCTTTAAGTTGTTTAGAATATAATTTTGACATATTAATATTAATATTTTTTATTTTTAAATATTAGATTTTTGTTAATTTTTTAAAGAATGGTGAAAATAGAGGAGTGTAATAGTCTTTTAAAATATGTAAATAATTGAAATTAGTCAAAAAATTATCAAATTTTTCTTTTTTAATCAAAAAGAATTAGTGAAAATAGTGAGATTCACTTGATTTTCTTCCTGCTTGACTTGCTGCACGTTCACATCTATCCCTCAGATTGTAGCACTTCTATTGTTTTCCATATCCTCAGGTTAGTACTGTTTGAGTCCACTTTGCATTCCTTTTTTTATTAAATATAGTTGCTTTAACAAACATGGTTGCTTTTAGGACCCGTTTGGCTTGTGACAAAAAACATTATGGGTAAAACACGTCTTTTTCCCATTAAGCTTTAGGTAGTTTCTTTATGTATCTATCTACTAATGATGAGCAATTAAAATTGATTTTAGGAATATTTCCAGTGTTATTACATTTGTCTCTCTAAGGGTAACCTACACAAGTTCATGTTTATAATTTTATTTAATGGATCCATTTATGTTCTTTTCATCTAAGTTTGATTTCATAGGTCTTTTGGGTTTTATCTTTTTTTTTTTATTGTGATACATCAAAATGGTTTGTCCATAAGCTCAAGATATTAGTAAAAATAATTGATCAAAATGACTCTCTCTCTCTCTCTCTTCCTTTTCCTTTCTTTATTCCTCTATCATTCTCGGTGCCTTTCCTCTTTCAATCACTCTCTGGCACTCTCCCCCTCCATCCCTTCCCCCTCTTGCCCCTCTCTTTCTCTCCCTCTCTCCACCAAGAGGGCTGCAAGGGAGAGCAAGGCATAACAAAGAAGGGAGACAGACTTGGTTAGACATGACAGTGGTGGGAGTTAAAAAATAATGTGACAATTTGAGTTTAGATTGAACGCAAACTTTATAGGTAAATTTGCATGAAAGATTGCATCATCTTGCGGGTTGCATGAAAGGTAGGCTAAATCTCATTGACCTGAGTTTCTGATGGGGTGTTCTTTTTTATTAAATTTATGTATAACTTTGGCTTCAAAATTTTAATCTGAAGAATTAAAGTTTTGTGAGTTGTTTCTGTACCGTGTCTCTTGCCTTAGCTTGGTGTTTTAGTGCTCTTCCTCGGTAGCAAGCTTTTATGCATGTAAGGGTTTTATCGTATACTTGTCTCTGATTGCTGAACATTTATAACTGATATTTGTTTTATGTTTAAGCTTGTTCTTGCCTTTTTTATGTGTAGCTCAATTATGTTTAATTTCCTCACCAGTGTAAGACTTTAGCTTATAGAATAACCTTTTGTGGTTGTTGATGCAGCCTGTCTCATGGCTTAGCTTTGTTTTGCTAATCATGACCGGTGGAGGACTAATATTTTACTATGACCGAGAGAAGAAACGACATATAGAAGGTAGAACAGCTTAGTTTCAAAGCTATCTTTTCGTTGTTGTCTTCACATATTAACCTATGCATCTCAAAATTGTTTCTTGTAAGAAAAGTTTTGTTTGTATGAAGCTCATGACCTTTGACCAGGCAGCATCGGGCTGGTTTCTGGATGAAGAATCAATTGATAGGCTGTATGTTTGGTTGGTTAAGTGTAATGAAGAGATTCTAATTTGTGTAGCTTTAATACGTTAAGAAACCTAAGACCTCAGAGATATTTTACGGTCCATCAACTGATTCTTTAATTTATTTCTTCCTACAATGGGCATGTTTGGCAATTACTCAAAAATGGGCAAAACATGTTTTTAATAATATTTTAAATTTATTATAAATTTTAATAACTCTATTTCACATCCAACATAAAATTCTAATCTTAAAAATCAACTTTATTTCACATCCAACACAAATTTCAATCTTAAAAATCAACTTTATTTCACATCTAACATAAATTCCAACCTTAAAATCAATTTTATTTCACATCCTACACATCTCCTAATATTAAAATAAATTTTTTTCCCATCAACTCTATAAAATAAAATATTTTCTCTTTTCTTACCCAAATTTATCCTCCAACCAAACAAGCCCATAAGGGAAAAAATGGCACTCCTGCTTGCTCTACTATAGGGTTCTTTTGACATTTGTTGACATTTTGAACTGTGACTAATCTTTTTGGACCAATTCTTACTAAAAATCCATTATTCTGTCTGTGATCTTATTTTCAACAAATGCAAGATTAACACTATTCCAGTTTTAATAATTTATTATTATAGTTCTACATTATATTAACAGCTTGTCTTCATTTTCTTTGGGTTTTAGGACTGAAGGCTACAACTAGTGCAGTTAAACAGGGACCATCTGTAGGAACTGCTGCTATTGGTGGCCCATTCAATCTAGTTAATCATGATGGAAAGTCTGTTACTGAAAAGGATTTTTTGGGAAAATGGACATTAATATATTTTGGATTCACTCACTGCCCTGATATTTGCCCTGATGAACTCCAGAAACTGGCTGCTGCTGTAGACAAAATTAGTAAGTTGCTGTTACAACGTGTTGATAGAATCCCATGTTTCCCCAAGATAATCAAGTTCCTGGAAACAAGATAGAAATAGTATTCAAAATGCATACTATTTTGATCATTACCATGAAACCATTGTTGGCTATATGAAACTTGTATTTTCTTCTTTATTTTTCCTGTTTTGGTTTTCAGTTTTCTGAAGAAAAGGCAATGATCATTCTTTTAATTGAACTAGCTTTCTTCCTTTCACAAGATACAAATGCATTTTCTGCCAGGTTAGCATGGACGAAGCATTAATTATCCAAGTTATTTAACATGTTCATCAAAGAAACCAAGAGGCGTGCAATTTTGCAATTGTTATAGGCATCTTAGGATGCCAGAGACACAGGAAATCTAGGTGAGTCCGCATCACCGCATAGTTACCCGAGTCGGCTAATAGAAAGAACTTTTCTCTCTAGATGAGATTAAACGGAGGAGTTTTTCTCCAAACTATTTGATTTAGGCTTAGATTTTTTCTTTCATATGAAAAAGATCTTTCTAAGCAATTGTACTTGTAAAGTTAAAAGAAAGTAAATTCCCCCTTTTTCTCTTTACTGAGATCAAGCCTTTCGGCTTTGAGTAGGAACTGGTCGAGATGCCTTAAAAACCTGTATGCAAAGTGTAACCATTCCCATGAGAGTCTCCTCATGCTCTCAAATACCCATGCGAAGACGTCGAAGAGCACTATTGGTTTGTTTAACATGCAATTGAAGTTCTCAGAGCCTCATGTCGAATGATGAGAATTGCAACAATTCCAAACTTCGTGTTTTGGCTTCCATGAGGTTTCATCTGTGGAGACGTCTAGTGAGGCGGATCACAAATTGCACTTTTTTAGTGAAAATACATCTCTTCTTTAGTATGGATAAAGTAGTTGTATTTTACTTACTTAAGGTTTTCGTCTTAGTAGATTAAAAACTGAATATATAAAGTATAAATTTAGTCAAGATAAAAGCACTTAAGTGAAAAGATGCAATTGATGATCAAGTTATCAGGAAAACGTGCGGTCTAGATATCTTAGATCAATCATACAGAATAAGGTGAAATAGAATATGATATTATTAGTAGAATTTAAATAAGAAGAATAAAGTGGAGGAATATATGTGGTGTATTGTGTAATAGAAAAATTTTAGTTAGACTTAATGGCAAATTTTATAGAACAATTGTAAGGTCAGCAATGTTATATGGTGCTAAATATTGGCCTACAAAGAAGAAACACAAACAAAATAAGTGTTGTAGAAATAAGGATGTGAGGTGGATAAGCGGGTATACACGAAAGGACAAAATGAGAAATAAGTATATTCGCAAGAAGGTTGGAGTGACCTCAACTGAGGATAAGCTCATAGAGAGTTGATTTTGATGGTTTAGACATATAAATTATAGGTTGATAGAAGCTCCAATAATAAGTTGGATTATTAGATAAGAGGAAGAGAAATGCCAAAAAAGACATGACAAAAAATAAAGACTTGATTGTTGTTGTTGTTGTTGTAATCTGCAACCAAGAAACTTGAGCTTATCTGTAACCAAAAGATTTTATTCATAATAGATCGGTCCTTCTGCTTTCCACTCACAATCCATAAATCTTCATGGGATTTGCCTAGATCACCTAGATCATTTTCCACCCACCGGTTTATGCTCGTCTTTTCCATAGGTTCACTCAAGGGCTATTTCACCCCAAAGAAATTGACTCTTGCACGGACTAAAAGTTTGGGTGGATTATGAGCAAGCTAGAAAAAATAAACTTGCTTAAACAAACAAACAACATCAATAACAGCAATGTGTTTGTCCCATTTAATTATGGTCTATATGAATATCTCACTTCCATTAAGCTCTATTTGAAGCTACACCCTTTTGAGTGCTAATGATTCAAGAATTGATAGCATTATTATTAGTTAGTTTGATCTACCTTTTTCTCCTTTTAGCATTGTCTTGGTTCCCTCTGCATTTACGTACGTAGACTTATAATGTTGACATTGAATATTGTATAAATCACCTTATATATCCATCCCTTATTCTATCGTCCCTTATAATTGCCCTGTTGAACTCTCAAATTAGTCTTAACTATCAATTGATTCAAATCGAAGTACTGCGGTCACATCTTGATCATCGACAATAAACTCTATCAAGAATCAATTGATAGTCGATTGTGCTGTCCTCACCAAGAAAGCCAACTCATCTCTTTGCTTTGTGTGACGCACTAAGGAAATGAATACTCTCCCCTTATGTGATGCCTAATTCCCTACCTATCACATCAAAGTTAAGGGAAGGGGCAATGTTGTTCAAGGGCCCCTATTTTTGTTCCTTACACTTAGGTTCAATTGGGTCAATTTTCAATTTTCTTTCTTCAAATTTACTCGTTTTAAGTTCAGTCTTATCAAATTAATCTTATTAACATGTTCCACTTTCCAAATAATGTGAACTAGATTTCAACTAATTTTGACGGTCAAATTTGATCAGTTTGTGTCAATTTGACTTAACAAGTTGCTAATAGGTCGTCTATTAATTGACTGACCAAACAAGCTCCAATTTTGATATTTCTTGAGGACTTTCAGAGAGTCTAGATGGATGGATCTAGCTTCTGAATTTGTGCTTCATCTGACTCATTTGAAAAATCAATTAGTTGACCAAAGTTTTGCTGCTGAGATTTCCCTAGTTAATCTATTCTTCACTGATTTTGAATCAATTAAGACACCAAATCAACTCAAATTTTGTGATTTCATTTTCCATTATTTTCTAGCAATATTGGTTATTTTCATGATTTTTCTTTTTCTGATTTTGCCAAATTAATAAATTTAAATAATTCAAGAAATTTGTATTTTGAGACTAATGGGGATTAAATAAACTCAAATTTTGGTAATATTGTGATAATTATCACTCCACATATTTTTTGTGAATTTTTGATAATTTCTTGGTGATTTCATAATATTGGCTTGATCAAAGTGCTCAAATAATTTTGTTTGACAGTATTTAGTTGCATTGGTTTTTAATCGAGCCTCTTCAATTTTTGACCATCACATTTCAAAATAAGAGGTCAACAATCATCTATATCCTTGATGACATCAATATTTTTAATAGACACCTTTCTTTTTTTAATGCTCACTAAAGAACTTACTTGACTCCTTTCTTCTCTATCATATGCCTTTTCAAAATCGATATAAATATTATGAATTTATGATGATTCTTTGTCATAAGTATGTATATATATATATATATATATATGTGTGTGTGTGTGTGTGTGTGTGTGTGTGTGTATCAATCTTCTAACAAGAAAGACAATTTTTATTGTCAATCTTCAGGAATAAAACCTGATTTTCTGTCAGATTTTATGGTATCTCTTTTTAAAGTCTAGTTCGTAACTCTTTCTTGAAACTTCATAATATAACTATATAACTTATAAGCTTGATTGTCTATGATTTTATTGTAATTTGCATATCCAATTTGTTCTTAAAATTTGAGACAACAATACCTTCCTTTAATTGTTAGTCATTCTCTTAATTTTAATTGTTTTGTTAAAATCTGCACACTTCTATACTTTGAGAGGGATCCCATCAGATCCATAAGCTTTATTAAATATTTCATCTTCTTTAAATCTTCTTTCACTTCTAAAATTTGATTTTCTTTTATGTAATTAACTTGCCTTTCTTCTTTGAGATTACTCAGATTTCTAAAAGTAAGTTCATGTTCATCATTGCGCTTGTTAAAATATATTCGGCTCTTGTAGATATTTCCTATGATGACCCATGAATGAATGGAGTGGAAAGTGATTACTTGGTGATGTCCTAGAGAAAGAGAATCATTGGTACAAGAAACAGCTCATATGCTTCTAGACATAGTGAGAGAGACAAAAATGAATGTCTCGTGTCGAAAAATGGAGGAGAGTTCCTGAGTTAATATGTGAGACTGTGATCTTAGGATGCTGGGTGCCTTTTGGAGAACAAAATCATGACATTACGGCTAAAACAAACAACACCTCGACATCATAGTGGTGTGTTGTGACATCAGTATCAAAGTGATCTCTCGTAGTATGATGTGATTTGAGGACAAAGTAAGAGAAAGTTGGTGGGTTTATGACTACTTATGGAGTAATCTTTAGGTGATGGTACAAAAAAAAGAAAAATCAATAGTGTAAGGAGTGATTTCTGGAAGCTTCTAGGCCTCGTTTGGTTTGAGGGTTAAATTTTAGGTAAGAGAAAAAAATATTTTATCTTATAGATTTAATGAAAAAGAAATTTAGTTTAATATTAAGAAGTGTGTAAAATATGAAATAAAGTTAATTTGGTATTTGTGTTGGATATGAAATAAATTTGACTTTTATAGTTGAAATTTGTGCTGGGCTGAAAAAAAGCCCGAATCAAACTAGCCCAAGTCATATTTTTTATTGTGCCACATTGAAAAGTAGATGAGAGTTCCTTGGCTATATATTTGAGATTGTGGCATTAGGATGTTGAGACACCTTTTGGAAAACAAACATTGAGGTTACAACATAGGACTGGCATGGAGTCAATTTCGATCAAGTCGACTTCAATTTAGCTGTGAATATTTTGATTTCAAGTCAAATTTGGCTCTGGTTGATTAAAGTTCATTAGATTTTGAGTCGATTTTCATGTTAAATTGAGTCTAAGTCATTTTTTTATTTAAATATGTATTAATTTATTATATATATTAAAATATAACATCAAAAATTCATTTATATATACATTTATAACTTAATCCTTTATATTAATCATCATAACTTATTTTTATGCATTAGTTTATGCGTTAAATATCTTAGTTATTCTTAAAAAAAAATTAATACATATGAATATATGCAATATCAAGTTGGCTACAAGTTGAATCAATTTCATTTTGAATGAATTTATTTTGAATCACATGAAAATCGAGTTGATTTTCGATCGAGTTTTGAACATAATTTGCTATCCCTACTATGGCCAATGGTGGACAATACATTAGTATCTGAGAGGCAAATCGTAATAATTTCACAAAGATATTATTGCCTTCATCTTGCATGACTCAATTCTTGACCCTTCTTTGACTTTAATTGAGCTAGTCTGTATATATCTCTCTCTCCTTCTTTAGTTCCCAACTTCTTGTATGGGCATCATAGAACTTTATCTTTTACTTCTTTGACAATTTTTTTAATCTTTTATAGTTTTTGTAAGCCTCAATATCTTGATATTTTGTCAATTTCTTATACTATTCTCTTTTTTCATTAATTATTTTATGAACCTCTTTATTCCATAATTGCATCTCGTCTCGTGAGGTTTTATTATCTTCGATTCAACGAGGATATCTCTTCAACTCTTTTAATGTCATTGGCCATCTCATCCTTATGACCTCTACTCAATAGTCAAGTTCCACTTATCCTTGTTAAACAATTTCTTTTTAAAACAATTATCAAAATCTTCTTTTATACCCTTTTGAATTTTTTATGTCTAATGCTACTAGTTTGTGTGAATTAGGTAAGTTTTTCTCTTGAGTTATCTTTATAATTCTACATGAATTTCTATCATCTTTGTCGCTGAAAGAAGTCCGTTTGGTTGTTGTGTGAATTAAGTTTTTCTCTTGAGTTATCTTTATAATTCTACATGAATTTCTATCATCTTTGTCGCTGAAAGAAGTCTGTTTGGCTGTTGTTACTCTTAACATTTGAAGGTAATCAAATTAGGCACTTTTAAAGCAAATTCTTGCTATGGCCAAAACATAAGCCAAAAAACTCTAAAATGGTTTCTCCTTCATTGCAAGTTCCTTTTTCACCATCTTCATGTACTCTTCCAAAATTGACTTTGCTGTTATCTACATACACAATTTAGATATTTTTCTATCGAAATTCTTTACTGATTATATTCTCCTTGAATAAACTCATTTATGTCATTCCAAAGCTGACGTTTAATGTTATCTATTAAATTCACTTGTGGAGCATAAGGACTAGTGATGTCAATAGCAACTAAACCAAGAACTAATTTCATCAAAATGGTTTTGGCCGATTCTCTTAGCTTAACTTTAATGTGGTTTGAGTTGGCTTGAGTGAAGATCAGATTACTTTAACGCAATTCGAGTTGGCCCAACATATTTAAACATATAAATTGCTTGAAAAAAAACCTTAATTATAATTGTTACAAGTTTAGATATTATTAATGTTTAGGTAGTGCATGTATTTTGCATACTGTAAGAAACAATTTAAATTTCTTCTTTTCATACACAATGTCCATTTGCTATTTTTCATGGACTATTTGCGCCTTTATAAGCTTTCAGAGCCAAACCCGCACAATTTGGTCATTGTGTTTGAATGGTCTTTTACAGCATCTGTGTGGTTTCACATAGTAAGACTAGGTGGTTCCCCAGGCACATGACCCATATAACTAGCTGGCAGCTCAAGTTATTGTATCTGCTCAAATTATTTGAAGTAATTGGCTTTTAAATGATAAGAATTTTTCTCTTCCATCATTCTGCTATTTTCTCTATTGATTCTGGTGGTTTCTAATTGTTTTTCCTATCTGATTTTGTCAGAAAGAACTGCAGGATTCGATATTGTTCCAGTTTTTATCTCTGTTGACCCTGAGAGGGATTCTGTTGAACAAGTACATGATTACGTGAAAGGTGGGTTTCATTTACACTATTGCTTGGAAAGTGTTTAATCTCTAGTAAACACATGATCTTGAAATAACATAATCTTTTTATGTGCATCAGCACGCTCAAGCTCATTTGGCTATCCAAGTTGATCTAATGAAGCAGTTTTTTCCCCACAAATATCATGCTATAAATAATTGGGAAGATAAAACCTAGAGAATTCTTGCTCCAATGTCATGTAGATGTAGAATCTTGTAACAACTGACCTAAAAACTTGAGTTTTAGGTTACGGTCTTGAAAGCTTTATATTCTTACCTAAAATACTGCAAATTAGTGCTTAGATAATGTAAAGCATTCACTAGGTTATCTTAGATATCTACTGCGGTGAATGCACAACTTACAAATTCTTATAGCAATGTTTCTGTTTCTTTAATATTGGTTTCACCTTACAGAATTTCACAAAGACTTAATTGGATTGACTGGTACCTCGAGTGAAATTAGGCAAGTTGCTCGTGCTTATCGAGTTTATTACATGAAGACAGAAGAGGAAGGCTCTGATTATCTTGTTGATCATTCAATTGTCATGTGAGTATGTATTTTTTTTAACTTATGTTTTGTGCTTGCTTTTTCTTATGCGATAACCTTGACAAGTACAGTGGAAATACTACACTTGCTTCATAAATGCTATTGGAGTCGAGTTCTTGTTGATTTGTACTCCTCAGTTAGGAGCATGCAAGATTGCTTTTATCTTGTGCAATTACTATGAATTAGAATGAATACCAAGAAATAAAAACAGTTAAATTTAGTGTAAGCCAAAAGAGAATATTATACCTTTCAAGAAAAAAGAGAATATTATGATGGATGTCTGTGTGGTTAGAAATTTTTCTGGGGGAATGTTGCGGTTGGAGTTATCAAACATCGTAGAGAATAAATTTAGACGTATGACCATTTATAATATAGTGCAACCACTAAGCGATTATGTGCTATTCTAGTTAAAAATGGCTCCATAATAAGTAATTTACCAATCAAGCTAAAAATAAACTAAAAAGCATCACCATCTTGAGTGTGTCATTGAACATAATTGACTGGCGAAATAGGATTTATAAAGCCAACTTCAAGTAAATAGAGATAAGGCTTATGAGGAGGAGGATATATCTTTAGATTGCATATTATCTTTTGATCACTTTATCCGCCATTGCAGCGGTTCAGCAATAGTAGGTATTTTAACTTGCAGCAAAATCTAGAGATAATTTCGATATTTTGGGTTACTGCAGCAGAAGTGTTCATGAAGATGTAAAATAACTGGACAATCAAATAGTATTAAGAAATAAACCAAATAAAGAAGTAAAAATAGAACACGTAGAGATTTATGTGGATACCATGGGAAAGCTTATATGTGGAATCAATAGATTATATAAAGAAAGCTTCACTAACTTCATAATAGATTATATGTGGAATCAATGAATCACTCTAAAACCCTTTCTTCTTGATATGATTTTAGGTTTAGGGGCTACACATCAGCTAATCATTACATGTGCATTTACAACAATACCCCTAACATAGTTGTCTTAAGTGCTTTCAACATGTTCTGCTGCATTCATTGTCAGTGGGATCTTGATGAAGTTGTAGAAGAGAAAACCTTGGTCGAAATATATGTTCGAGAACCTTTCTCGAACATCATGATTTCCACTAACAATCTTCAAGAATTTTGAACAAATTTTGTTAACTAAAAATCTTTTACCCCGTCTTTGAGCTAATTCCTTTGGGCTTTTGGAATTCTGACTTCTCAAGGCTAATTTCTATCAAACCTTCTCAAGTGACCTATATGATGCCAAACTTTGGATGGTCAACGTGTTGGAGGAACACCTCGAAAGTTCTGATCTATAAGTTTTTATTCCCGAACAATTTCTTGAAAAGATGCTCAGTTATTATCTTCTAAGAATTCAAAGCACACGTATCACACACTATTAATTGTCTTTGTTATGAAATTTCAGGTACCTAATGGACCCAAATATGAACTTTGTGAAGTTTTTCGGTAAAAATTACGACGCAGATTCTCTAGTGGAAGGCATAATCAAGGAGACAAAAAAATATAATTAGCGGACTAATATTTTGCATGGTGCTTCCAGGTTTGCACATTCGTGGAGCCTCTTAACATGTTCCGATATATTTTTCCTCTTTTTTTCCAATATTTGATGCCATGGGTTTGATCTTGATCTTTGTCCTGCAGGTTTCTTTGTTGCTCCTACAACCAAAAAACTCAAAAAAGAAAAAATCTGACCTGCTCATCATCTCTAAATTGTCTCATCTATAAGTACTTCCTCTGATCCGTAATTCATCATACATTGTAGACAAAAGTTGCAATTTTTGGCGATTTTGATTCTTGCTTAGAGTTAGTTGACTTTAGTTCAACATCAAAATTTCAATTTTGAATCTAGTTTGATTCCAATCAATCAAATAAATGATTTTGACTTCTCGGCAATGCCAAAATGTGTTTCCTATGCAGAGGAATATACAGAATACTTATTGGAAGTGAGCAACTTTTTTGGGCATTCACATCGGAGACGGAAATTGTAAGAAACTATTCGTTTTACTCGTATTTACAAACAAATTATATACAACACATAGAATTGTTTAAATATTATGTGTTCTGATCATAGTTAATTCAACTTTTTTATTATAGTCTAAATTCATTTACTCAGTCACAATTGTCCGCCAACCACTGTTGGCCAGCCATCATCGGCCACCACCCATTGGCCTGCAGCGACTATCGGTCGTTGGCCGCCACCTGCTAGCTAACGGAGCGGTAAATTTGAATGTGAGACGAAATTTTAAAATAAATGAAAAATGTCACGTAGATGTTAATGAAAATAAAATATTCTATTTAGATGCTTACATGATTTAATTGCATGTGAAATGAATAATATTTAAATAATTTCTTGTGTTTTATGTAATTTTTGAAAAAATTTTGTGAAATATATAATTTTGGTGTCCATCCCCTCTCCGTCCTCTTTTTTTTTTTTGTAAAATTTGCTTTTATCATATGTTGTGTTTGAGATTTGCAATATAATAACGTGTTGGCGCCGAGTCTCAAGTCCCTGATGAGAAATATAGGGAGTTGTGTTGGCAGTTGACAGTCGATGTAAAGTTTGTCTAACAATTATAACATGTATTATTTAAAAAATTGTGCTAAAGATGCTTTGTAAGCGAAATGTTGTGTTGTCTGAATATGATGAAAAGTGTGCAAAAATAGTTGCATCGGAACTTGTGTGCAGTGATAAGTGAGTACAAGTTCTCATATCATGAACAAATAAAGATAAGAAGTTAGTTCATAATACTCATACTAAGATTCAAGACACTGAAATAAGATTAAATACTTGGAATATAGGTATCCTAATGGGAAAGTTAATGGAGTTGATAGATATCATGATATACAAGAGAATTAATATTTTGTGTCTATAAAAAACAAAATATGTCGAAAAAAAGTCAAAAATAGATCAGAATTTAAGTAGGATGACTAAAGTGGAGAATTACTTTTAGTATGTTATGTGATGAGAAATGTTCACTTAGACATAAAGATAAATTCTATAAACCAGTTGTAAGACTAATAGTATTATATAATGTAGAATATTGTCTCACAAAGTAAAAAATACGTAAGTAAAATAAGTGTCAGAATGATGAAGATATTAAGATAGATAAGTGGGTATATACGAAAAGATGAGATGAAAAATGAGTATATTCGCAAGAAAGTTGAGGTAGCCTTAGTTGATAAGCTCAGGGAGAATTAACTAAGTTAGTTTGGACATATAAATTATAGGTCGATAGATACTCCAATAAGGAGAGTTGAATTATTAGATTTTACCTGCGTTAAAAAAAAGAAAAATTAAATAAGATATGACAAGAAATCATCTAAAAGAATCACATATTTGGAGATAAATGAGAACTTATTATTTGATAAAATATAATGAAAATAAAAGATCCATGTAATTGATCTTACCTCGTGGGATAAAAACTTGATTGTTGTTATTATTGTTGCTGTTGAGATTTACACTATAATAGAATGTTTTACGGATTAAATATTTTTTAAATATTTCGAAATGGTGGTTGTTTTACAAAAAGGTTGGAAACAAAGAAGATTCATTTGAATTTCTTCCTGTTAGAGAATGTATTGATTTTATTCCATGCCTAGATTTTTTGTTTAATGGTATGTACTGTAAAAAAAAGGTGTGGCAAACTGTGATTTGTTAAACTCATTATTTGGTTATATTGGTGGGATTTTATATGTATTTTAAAATTATATAAATGCTCATTGAGCTATGAATGTATGTGATAAGTATTTACTCTTAATAATATATCTTATTAGTTTTATGAACTATATTACTAAGTGGGCATTCCATTTAGTTCAATGTTATCTTGTGTTACTTTATTTAGAAAATAATTGTTTAGTTTAATGATATGTATAAAAATTTTTTTTAAAAAATTAGTAAATTATCAAAAAAAAAATTTAAATTAAGATAAAAATGAATTAAATGCTCTCTTAAAATATATGTACATTAAAAAAAATTAGTCTTATTTAAGGTTTTAAAAATAGGACTGGACCGGTCGGTTCAACCGGTCGAGCCATGAACCGGTCAGCCAACCGGTTCGATTTAATTTTATAACCGAATACGCTTAAAATTCGTTAGAATCGTTCTAAATTGTGGTTCAAACGGTCAACCAGTGAACCGGTACGGTTGAACTAGTTGAGTTTAAAATTAAAAAAAAAAAATACTAAAATCTGGGTCCCTAACTCAGCCTCCGTTCTGCGGCCTTTACTCGCGCGACAGTCACGAACTCGCTATTTCTCTTGCCTCGCACTCTCCTCTCCAGCCCCCATTCTTTCGAAATGATTTAATATTTTAGTATTTTAGTGATATATAATGATCAAATGATTTAGTATTTTAATATTGATAAAGCATACATTTGTTCAGATCTTTTAATGATGTACTAAGTATTATACTCAATTTGTAATTTGTAAATATTTTGTTGGGTTGTTGTTATTTTGATTTGTTTGGAATTATTTTTTGAGTTATTGACATAAGATATTATTTGTTAAATTTAATTATTAAATATTTATTCTATGTCTAATTATTGTGTTGATGTGTGAATAATATATATCTTAACTATATTTATATTATATTTTATTAATTTTTTAAATTTTTACTTCATCTCGGTTCGACCCTGATTCGATCCCGGTTCGATCATTGAAGTTTGAACCTTTCAGTCTACCGGTTCTAAGGCCGGTCCGATTTTCAAAACCTTGGTCTTATTCCTATTCTTTCTATTTTGGCTTATTGTCATGTTCCCTCAGTTCCCATGAAAATTTTGAAATGGTCCCTCCATTTATTAGTGAACTTCTATACTTATTACAACTAAATTAAGATCTTCTGACATACTTCAAAAATCTTTGAATAAAAAGAAAAACAAAATCCCTTTGTCACTACCTGAAATCCAAATAATGAACTCCGTGCCGTGAACTGTCAATGATCAATCAATTAACAGGGGAAGTTTATATAACTATCATTATACCAACGTCAAATCAAAGCAGCTAAATACCTCAGCATAAAAACAAACTAAAAAAAATAACCACCAAAAGTATACAATATCATATTCCAAATATTTACAAGATATCTCAGACAAACGCACATCTGACATGTCCAAAATCATTCATTCCAGATTCTTCAAAACCAGGTTGTTACACCCTTCCTCAATCTCACCCAGCATTCGGGAAATTAAGCTTATGCTCCTAAGAATTGCGGCACTCTAAAATGGGCATTTTTGTCTTTTAATAATTCTTTACCCAACATTAACAAAAGAATTGATTAAATGCTGGAATTTTTTTCACAGTTTTATTAAAAGGATAATTACCTACATGCCACATAATTTAATTTTATTTATGCTTTACTCGTTCATTCTTAGTTAATTACACTATGCACATTCAAAATATTATAAATCTTACATACACACATTTTAACTTATTTCTATTATAATGAGTAATCATAATTTTTTAATAACCTAATTATAGTTAGATTACAAAAAAACTTGATTGTTCATCATATTATTTTAAAGATATTTAAATATATTTTGAGTGAAAATCTTAAAAACTTAATGTTTAGGTGGCGGCAAAGGAAGAAGACATCTGCGACGTGAATTGATTTTAGGGCAAATCAACGCTTTAGAGTGGTATTGAGGAAGAGAAAAAAATATATGCCATTAAAAATAAAAATATAATTTTAATGATTTATAAACAGAATTTTTTTTCAAAATAGATTTTGATTAAGTTTTAACTCAAATATGTGTATGTAAAATTTTGTAATGTTTTGAGTGTGCATAGCATAATTAACTAAGAATGGATTAGTAAAGCATAAATAAAATTAAATTATGTGATAACCTCTTTATTAAAACTGATAAACTCTTGGCAATAAGAGACAAAATAAAGGAATCAAATTATTATTATTTTTCATCATATATATATATATATATATATATATATAATATAAATCAGAGAATATCTTGGGTTCTACTGACAGGAAGACAAACTCCTCCTTCTAGTTCTGAGCAATCATGTGATAGTCCTGATGCTTGATCGCATAAACCGCCACGGTTCGCGCCTTCTCTTTATCCCATGCATATTTATTTTATTTATTTAAATTCATTTTTAATTTCTGCAGGAAGCTGCTGCTTGTTAATTATATGGCTTCAGAATCAACGACGACAAAAGCTACTGTCAGTTTTTATGCATGTCTCAGGTAATCCATAACTAATTGTGTTAATATGAATCGAAGATTGAAAATTGATCGAAAATTAAATCGATTTTAGATCGAATTAAAATTAAATCGATCTAAATGAGCGGACTAACAAGCCAAAAGTTCGACTCGGTAATAAGCTCGAGTCGATTTTGAGCCGGGGTAGGCTCGGGTCAATCCAGCTCGAAATCGGCTCGAATTAAAATACATTTTATATTATAATACATATATATAATATATATTAAATATAACATATATATATATATTATAAACTGAGCCGATCTCGAGCCGGATTGAGTTGAGCTTACCCGGCTCAAGATCAGGTCAAAAAAAACATTGAGATTTGATTTATTTTTTAGCCGGCTCGAAAATGAATCGAAATCGGCTCAAAATCGATTGGAATCGACTCAAGCCGGCTCGAAATAGAACCCAATCGAACTCGAGTCGAACGAAATGTGATCAATTCGATTTCGAGCCGAACCATCTGCTGCATTTTAATTATATATATTTTGTGGCTTAATTCTATTGGAAGTTCGGGTTATAAAAATTTATTTTATAAACGAGTCAGATTAGCATTTTAGTATGTTTATTAATCGAGTTGGATTTGGGTGGCATTAAGACCCATTTAATTATAACTATAAAAAGATTCGTGAGAGAAATATTTCGTATATTTGGAAAGTCTTAATTTTTAGGGGTTGTTTCGCCAAAAGCTATAAAGTTAAATTTAGGGCCAATTTTTTTTTAATTAAAAAAATAAAAATTAATTTACATGTCACACAAATTTTAATATTAAAATATTATTTTATTTCATATTATACATAATTATTATTATATTAATTATGTCACACCCTCAATTTTAAGGACCCTTTATCCATAAAATAAGAGGCGACTTACAGTCAGAAACACAGAACAAATTATAAGAAAGGACATTTTTATTCATCTCAAAATAGGGTTACATAGGTTTAAACACAAGCAGGTCACCCAGAGTAACTTTAGATTAGAAAACTGAAAGGAAAAGCATTTAAAGTGGTTAAGAGTAAATATCAGTGGGTCCATACGGGATGTAGGAAAACATCTTTCTTGGAATTTTGCAGTCTTCTCCTGGCAATAGATTATTTACCTGAAAATCAACAGTCAGTCACAAAGACCGAGTAAACAACCTTCACCTTACCATAGGTCAGGTGAGGTTTTATACTTATTTAATGTAGTAATTATTTTGAAGTCCTCAAATGACAGACATACTTATACTAAATCCAGAAATATATATATATATACATATATACATATTAACAGGTATTTCTTAGGCGAGTTATTACAAATTAACTTTATTTTCTTTCTTGTTCAATTTTTAATATTATCATATTTTTTAGGAATAATTATTTACATGCCACACAATTTAATTTTATTTATGCCTTACCCATACATTCTTAGTTAGTTATGCTATGCACACTCAAAACATTACAAAATCTTACATACACACATTTGAGTTAAAACTTAATCAAAATCTATTTAAAAAAATATTCTGTTAGTAAATTAATTAAAATTATATTTTTACTCTTAATGGTACATATTTTTTCTCTTCCTCAATGTCATACTAAAGCGTTGATTTATCCTAAAATCAATTCACGTCGCAGATGTCTTTTTCCTTTGCCGCCACCTAAACATTAAGATTTTAAAATTTTCACTCAAAATATATTTAAATATCCTTAAAATAATATGATGAAGGCCCAGATTTTTTATAGTCTAACTATAATTAGGTTATTGAAAAATTATGATTACTCATTATAATAAAAATAAGCTAAAATGTGTGTACGTAAGATTTTATAATATTTTGAGTGTGCATAACGTAATTAATTAAGAATGAATGAGTAGGCCATAAATAAAACTAAATTATGTGGCATGTAGGTAATTATCCCTTATATTTATCAGTGATGCAGTACTGACGTGAGCAAAAGTGCTCTTACTATCATCAAGGCAAATAGAGTCGATAATTTTTGTGTGGTAAAGAAAAATTATAAATGGTGATGTTTTAATGTTCTCATCATTTATGTTTGAAGAAAACACTACGTCACCCTACTTAACAAGCAAGGGTTATTATGGGTTCACTACACGAGCAAAATTGACTTTTCGAGCACTTTGTCTTTGGGAATTATAAAAGAGTTAATTTCAGCACCTTAGTTCACAACACTAATGCCTCGTTTGGTTCGAGACAAATTTTTTGCTCAACACAAATTTCAACTATAAAAATCAATTTTATTTCACATCCAATACAAACACGAATATTAGAATGAAAGCATTTCACATTTTACACACTTTCTAATAATAAAATAAATTTCTTTTCTATTAAATTTAAAAAATAAAATAATTTTTTTTTATGTTAAAAAAAAAAAGCTCGAACCAAACGAAGCCTAAAAGGCACACTTGATTATATTCACTCAAATTTATGATCTCATATCCAAAATCATGCAAAGGCGAAGTTAATAGGAATGTAACGTTCGATGAACTTTCGATGCTCAAATTGTCAATTTAGTTTTAGAATCGAGCTAATTGCAAAATTCTTTTGAGCATAAATTGAGTTAAAAGTTTGCAATACTAATAATGGATTTAATGCAGTTGTAAAAATTTAAAGTAGAAAGAGTTGTTGGGCTAGAAGAATATACAAAGGAATAATTTCATACAATTACCTCAAGTAGAGAGAAGAGAAAAAATACTACTATTTTGAAACTATAGAGATTTTGTAGTTTATGTGCTTTCACTTTTGATGAGTACATATAAGAGTGAGTCTTCTAGTTTTCTAGAGGTAAATGCTAAAAAAAATGATTTTATCAATATAAGAAAAAAAAAATCAAATCTCTTTCAAAAAATCAAATTTAAAAGACTTATAATGAGTCCTTATGATGAGATAGTTATTAGTTGTACATGAGTATTCAAAAGAAATCTCGGAATTGCAAGTGTGATAAATGCTAGGTGCAAATCATGGCTGTAGTAAGTGGCTATTTTTATAGTATTTTCGACAAACTAAGTTCAACTTTCTCCTCATAAGGAATGATAACTTCAACACACACAGAGGATCTAGATATTAAGGTATTTTTTATTTTGGCCATAATCTTATGATTTTATATCTTATAAGATGTCTCAATATTTTAAAGCACGATGTTATATATATAAATCGTACCTTTAAATTTGGGACTATACATTCCTGCGTTTCTTTTATCAGATATAGAAGGAAACCATCTCCTCACCCAATTTAATCGTGGGTATCCCGATAGATGTATTGTTCAAATTACGGTGATGGCAAGGTCACAGTTCTCCTCTTCAAAAGACTCATATCAATTTGTCTAAATATAACATATACCTACATGAATAATTAAAATTGGACCCAATAACTAAAACTTTATAAAATAAGAGAAATTATTAAATCCAATAGCAGTGCGTCACGCACATCTGTGGTCCCTACGTGGGCCTGGTGAGGCTAATACTATCGTTAGATAGGTATGGGCTCATACAGATATAGACTTATACATTATAGATTTTTTTTAAGCATACTAAATTTCGGTGTAGACTTAAATTTAGTATTTTTCAATTCGGTATAGACCCAAATTGCTAGTTATGAATCTCATACCTACCATATTTTAACCTAACCTAACATGTATTTTCTTTTTCAGTTAAATATCTATCAACCAAAATCTACTAGGTATGGCCTATACCTAATATATTTCAACTCAACTTAATTTAGCCCATACCTTGTATGTTTGAGTTCATTCCTTCAAAGCCCGGAGCTCGCTCGAAACTCACTCGAGTTTAGCTCGATTCAAACTCGATTCGAATTTCTCATGACTCGAAGTCGGCCCGCTCAAAATGAGATCAATGCAATTCAAACTAGACTTAATATTTTTAAATCTGTGATTTTTAAACGTAATATTACACTTTTATGTAATATATGTGTAAGACAATTAATGTATGTTTTATAGTTTATAAAGAGAATTTTAAAAATATTAAGCTATTTATATTTATGTATATTTTTAAGTAATAATATAATTATTTATTATTATAGTTTTAATACTTAAAATATAAGGTTAATAGCAATAAGGTACCTCTAATTTGGGCCTATATGCAATTAAGTCCCTCTAGTTTTTAAATTAATCAAGTATGTCATTTAGTTTAAAGTAAAATACAAATAAATTTTTTTGTTATTAATTAAAATAATTAATAGAGAATATTTTTACAAATTAATAAGTCAAATTGGACTTTATCTTCATCTAAAATATTAATTTAGCTTTCCTCAAATTAAACTATCTATTTAGTTAACTTAAAAATTAGAGAGACCTGAACGCACATAAGCCTAAACTAGAGAAACCTAGTTGCTATTTACCCTAAAATATATTTTTGCATATTACGCGAAGCCAATCACTTAACTCAAATAAACTCGAAACTCGAAATGGGGTCAGCTCGCTTGAACTTGACTCATTTACAGCTCTATACGTATACACATGGATCCCAGAGACCTGCCGTGCACCGAATAATTTTTCGCGAAAATGCTGCCAAACAGAGGCCCTGGAAGGTGCCATGAAGGTGATCATTCTATTAGGTAGTAGGACCCATTAATAATTTGATCCAATCAGGAGGATATCAAAATAATATTAGCCATACGTCTACATCCACTAATATATTTCTACGAAGGGCTTAGATTTTATGTATTATTATCAATCGTACGGATCATTCAGCACCTTCTTTCTGCCTTCTTTGTCATATACTAATTTGAATTCACTTTTTATTATAATTTAACTTTCTTTGGCTCTTCCACTATATATTAAAAAAAAAAAAATTCTTTGGCTCTTGCAAAAGTCTCCTTCATAAATGATTGGATATATATCAACTAGAGGTTTCAAAACTCGGTTTTACTCGTAAATTAGAAGTGTTAATTTCAATAATTTTAGTAATTTTAATAGTTTTAACATAGTATATGTCATGGTCATTGATTTTTTACTTAAAAATTCAAATTTTAGAAAAAAAAAATTATTGAAAGATTCCTAATTAACTCACAATTTTATTTTTAGTTCATAATTTTAAAAACTTCATATAATCTATCTAATATTATATTAAAAGTCTTTCTGTAATTAATATTAATAGATTTTTAATTTTATCTTTATTATATTAATATGTAATTACATATTTTCTCTTGTGGCTCTTGCACTTGCCATCGTTGTTTCACCGTTGTTCCCTCACAATCGCCGTCTCACCATTGCTTGACTACCGCCCTCCTCGAAAGAGAGAGGGGGGCGGGGAGCTTAGGGGAAAGCTAGAGGGAGAGGGGGCAAGCATAAAAATGAAATTTTTAAAATTTTAAAATATATTTCTCAAGTAATAAAAAAAAATCGTAATATGTCAAAATGATTTTACAAAGATCTTTATTATTATAAAATATTCAAAATTGGAAATAATTAGAAAATTTTAAAATTATGAAAGGATTAATTATAGAAATTTTTTAGTAATTAACTAAAAATTTATCTTAAAAATGTGATATTTTTGACTTAAACAAAATTATTGATTTTTGAATCAATTTTAACTGAAATTGAAATGAAATTAACGAAATTTAAAATCATTGCTTCCATATATATATATATGACTATATTTTTATATTATAACTATGAAAAATTGAAAAATTATACGCGGATCTGCGAGATTAATATTTTTTTTGAACATTTGAAATTTCTATCCTATCAATTTATTTGCATTCTCTATCTAACCTCAGGAGTCAAAATACAAATTTACCCTTTGAAATGAGTGCTAGAGTCAGCCATGGGCCCAAAGGCCCAGGCCCAGCTGCCGCCAGGATTTGTCCTTTGCCTGTCACCTAACTATCCTTACTTTGATTCCATTAGGCCCTAAACCCTAGTTAAGTTGACCACCAGACTTAACTACAGTATATTTTTATAGGCGACATCAGAAGCATGGAATAATTGCATTAACTATGGTAATATAGTATAATTGCATTTGGGTTCTTGACAGTTGGGGCATATTTTACTTAAATCCAAGCAAAATAATGAGTCATATTAGGCCTTGTGATACCGAAGGTGCAAGTTTTCTATATATCTCCATTTTTATTCAAGAATAGGATTTTAAACGAGTCAAATTCGAGAAAGCTGACTCCATTTTGAATTTTAGCTTTTCGAGTTCGAGTCGAGTTTAGTTCTAATAGAGTTACAACCGTCATTTGGGTTTCGAGTTTACTTGAGCTAAGTGATCGATCAGCCACATGTAATACGTAGAAATGTATTTCAAATATTAAAATTGTTACATAACTTAATTTTATTTAAAATATTTTTTTCAAGTCATAAAATATACATTAATTACCTTAATTATATTACATATAAGTATAATATGATATTTAAAAATTACAAACTTGTCGAGTTCAAGTTACGTCGATTCTATTTCGAGCAAGCTAACTTCGAGTTATGAGGAACTCAAATTGAGCAAAATTTACAGCTCTATTGTAGAAATTTACTGCTTTCATTAAAATGAGTTATTTATCTGTGATCACCAAGGTTTTAAAAATCGAACCGGACCGGTCAGCCAACCTGTCCGATTTAATTTTATAACCGGATCCGCTTAAAACCGGCCAGAACCGGTCTAAACCGCGGTTCAACCGGTCTAAACCGCGGTTCAACCGGTCAACCGGTGAACCGGTACCTAACTCAGCCTCCGTTCTGCAGCCTCTACTCGCGCGACAGTCACGAACTCGCGATTTCTCTTGCCTCGCACTCTCCTCTCGAGCCCCCATCCTTTCGAAATGATTTAGTATTTTAGTATTTTAGTGATATGAAATGATAAAATAATTTAGTATTTTAATATTGATAAAGCATACATTTGTTCAAATCTTTTAATGATATACTAAATATTATACTCAATTTGTGATTTGCGAATATTTTGTTGAGTTATTGTTATTTAGATTTGCTTGCAATTATTTTTTGGGTTATTGACATAAGATATTATTTGTTAAATTCAATCATTAAACATTCATTTTATGTCTAATTATTGTATTGATGTGTGAATAATATATATCTTAACTATATTTATATTATATTTTATTAGTTTTTTTTTAATTTTTACTTCATCCCGGTTCGACCCTGGTTCGACCATTGAATTTTGAACCTTTCAGTCTACCGGTTCTGAAGCCGGTCCGGTTTTCAAAACCTTGGTGATCACGGTCTTCTTTCAGTCGACACTATAATTATCAAACTTGCATTTGATATCGATGCATTTATGAAAATTTAGAGACTAAAATGTAATTTGGACATTAATGTATAATAATTTTGGGAGACGAAGGATTGAAGTAGGTCCTTTGAGAGAGACTGGTCGACGTGCATGCAATGCAATTGAAAACTTTGGCACACGACAAATCTTCCTGATATTCTATATATATATATTTAATTTGTATGTTATTTTATATCTTATTGGCCTTTGATAATAATTAAATTAATCTTTATTCTTGTTCTCTTTATCGCACTATTTTCAAGTAGAGATTCTTAAATGCATTAATGTGTATTCACACAATTTATATGTAAATATAATTTAATTTTTGGAAATACCACTGCTATAAGAATACAATTTTACGACGGTTCAAATTGCTTTAGGACGTAAGATCTAGCTAGCATATATACAAGAGTTGTAGAAGATCTATGCTTAAAAATTATCTTAAGGGCCTGTTTGGCGTGATGACGAAAATCAGGATCAAAATGGTACTAATTTTAAAAAATAATAATAATATTATCTTTTTTTTTACATCCTAATTCAAAATACTCGATTCGAATATTTCTGTTTAGGATGTGAAATAAAGTTGATATTTTTATTGAAAATTATTAAGTATGTGAAGTAAAATAATATTTTTTTATATTAAATTTTTTTATTATTATTTTTTAAAATTATTATCATTTTAGTCCTCACAAACTTAATAATTTGTGTGAACAAATATATGAAATCTCAAAAAACGACTAACATTACAGTTTTACATGCAAATAATGTTTGCTAGGTGTCAATTTATTATTGATTGTGTATAATTTAGTCATACGGTAAATTTTGCGTATTTTATGAGAATATTTCACTTGATTATTATTATTATTATTTATTTGAGGAGAAGATTATAGCATTGGTTATACCATAATCATGCATATGGAAATAATTATGTTTAACATATATTATTTATGAAATTATCTTTGAAATTTTTTTCAAAAATATATATGGTTTTGGTATATATCTATGCAAAATATGGCACTCAAAATTCAGTTAAGAAAGTGCTTTTTTCTTATTCCAAGGCATTGCACAAATATTGAATTAGTTTTTTTTTTTTTTGATAAAATATTGCATTAGCTAAGTACATGAATTAAACTTGTGACAATAGGATGGAAGGAGAAAAGAATCAATGTTTTTTTTTTTTTAAATATAGAGAGAATCAATGTTATATGTTTATATTATATATCATAAATTATTTATGTTATGAGGATTTGACATTAGTAAAGTCATGCATCATTTTTTTTCTTTCTTTTGCATAAATTTGCATATACCACATATTAAATTATATATTTTATTAGATCACATCATTTGAATGAGTCAAATAAATATTAAAATGCTAAGTTCTTATTTGAAAAATGCTAACTTCAATATCCCTATAGGAGAACTTTTCATTGTATCCAAATTGAAAATTTTAAAAAGTTAATCACTACAAGGTCCTTAAGATATGATAGGTGCGAAGGCATTTGGCTAAAGAGCTTGCAGGTAAATCATACTTATTTATTTGCGACAAGAATAGGGGACTTATAAATATGAAAATTTATATATGGGGACGTTTGGAAGTGATCGAAGATTTACTTTTTAGAAGGTCCGCACTGCTTAATTAGTATATAGATGATCAATCTTTTTAAAGAGTTTCCCTTCACCATAGCAAATGTTTCCAAAGAGTTAGAATGAGATGAAGGAAAACTTGGGCAATTATTCGGAGAGGAATTAAAGGAGGAAGCAATGTCTATCATAAGGTCTTATAACAATTAAGAAGATAGACGTACAAATTAAGCACAATTAGTAAATTATCACAAGTGTAAGTGCAATTAAGAGCAATGAAATAAGGGAATGTGGTTAAGCACCACTATAATTACTCGTTTAATCAAAATGATGGAGAAATATAAAAGGCCTTCTTCACATTTATAAAAGTGAAAAGAACCAATCTCGTATCCTTTAGTTCTAGTTTATCCACTAGATGTCATTTTCTTTCTTTTTCGTTATCTTCGAGAAAAAAAAAATTCATCTCCCCTAAATGATGATAAGACGTAAAATGGGATTAATTATATTAAATGACAATAAAATTAACTTTTAAAGATCAAATTTTATATAACTGATATTAAAATAAAGGATCAAGATAATCTATTCCAGTGTAAATAAGTTGTTGTAGATAATAACATTTTAAAGAAAATATTAAAATTGGGTTAACACTATCATTAACTTCTAAAGATCATATATATATATCCTAGAGTCAAGTTTTAATTTAAGTGTGTGTATGTAAGATTTTATAATATTTTGAGTGTGCATAACGTAATTAACTAAGAATGAATGAGTAACGCATAAATAAAGTAAAATGGTGTGGCATGTAGGTAATTATCCCAAAAATATTTGCACGAATAATAATAATAATAATACATATGCATGCATATATATATATATATATAGTTGAAAATAATTTAAGGTCTCATTTGATTCGAATTTTTTTTTAACAAAAGAAAAAATATTTTATTTTTTTAGTTTAATAGCAAAAATTTTATTTTAATATTAGAAAGTGTGTAAAATGTGAAATAATTTAAATTCTGATATTTGTATTTGCATTGGATGTGAAATAAAGTTAATTTTTGTATTTGAAATTTGTGTTGGGTAAAAATATTGCCTCGAAATAAACGATGCCTTATAAGATAAGGAGCGGTAAGTAATTATAACTTGATTCAATATAAAATTAGCTGGTTAGATAGATCAAATATTAAGGTCAAGTGAATTTTATTTTAAAATCAATTAGAATCACTCAAACATAAAATTGAAATTAAAGAACAGTTTAGATAAAGGGTAAAAAGATAGTTTGAAAAAAAAAATTCAAAAAATATGTATAATATGAAATAATATGAGTTACTTGTATTAAAAATTACGTTTGAGATGAAATAAAGTTGATTGTTTTATTAAGGATTGTGTTTAATGTGAATTATTATTTAATATTAAAATTTGGGTAGAATGAAATAAAAAATAGTTTTTAAATTTTTTTAAAAAGTGAGCTTTTAGCCATTGTTATTTTAGTTATGGTTCTTTTCTGTGAACCAAACCGGTTCTAAAATTTAATTTTAAGGGACTCACTTGCACTCCACTCTAATTTGGAAGCATGATATATATTTGATGATTATATTTATTGAAGGAAAAATCAAAATAATTCCCCTAGCTAATTTGAGTCTGTGCACCACTTATTATAAATATAAATATATATATATCAACTATAATAAAATAGTTAATTTATTTTATTTAATTATAATTATTTATTACTTATATAGAAATTATATACATTAGTTGTGCTTAAGATATCTGTTAGATGATCTTATAAGTAAAAGTTAGCTTGAAACTGAAATGAGTCAGTTCGAACTCAAATCAAATTGACGTGAGTCAAGCTTGAGCTAGCCATACCTGACTTAGCTCAAACTCGGATCATTCACAGTACAAGATCTCATTTTCCTTTGGCAGCAGAAAAGTGCAAGCTTCTTTCATGTAGTGGTTTGACTTTTTAACTTAGAAAGTGTGATATCTAGCTAATTTAAAAAAATGGGCACTCTATCATAATTTGTACTATAGCTAGTCAACTGCAAAGAACAATTTTTGAAGCATCAAAATTCTTTTATCTAGAATTATATATATATATATATATAATGAGATTTTATTGCATTATTTATAATTGATGGAGAAGAAAAATTCATGTAATTAATAGGTATAATATTGATAAAAGGAAGAAGCATAATCTATTATTGTTCTTGATTGGATTCAATTAAAGTTTCTCCAAAGTTCAAGCCAAGGTTCGAAAACTGCGAATGAAATGAAGAAGTGCGTCAAACATAGTCTTCAGAGATGGTGTTTGACCTCACGTTAAAAATAAAACTTTGATAAAGTAAAACTTTGTTCATCGGGTAGGATTAATTTGGTAAATATTGTAGTACTCTCAGCTAGGAAATGCTTTTGAAAGTAATTTTCAAGGTGTAACATCAAGCTCCGTAGAGAAACTTCTAGTTATGAAGTTGCCCATTCATCAATTCATCAACATCTAAAATTAGTGGTGACTAAGTTTTTCGAGTTCTATTGTCATTGTGATGATCACTAAAAATGAATGATGACTTTAAAAAAAGTCTTTTGTTTCCACCAGACTACCTGAGGAAGTCTTTGGTGAAGACGTCCCCTATATATCTTCAACGAGTCATCAAAGATCCACCCAAACTAATTAATAATATTATAGTTAGTTTATGGCAACAAGGATTTCTTAGTATGTAAAGTTCCTACTCAAAGTCAAGCCCACCAAGGCCAACCTATATAAGGTGAGTTATCCCGATATGACTATTATTTTCTCTATTGTCACAAGTGAAATAGATCCAATCACAATTAGTGAATAGAGTATAATTTCAACAAGGCCATGCACCAAGGTAGAGTAAGGGTGAGAGTTTGGCAAGAATTTTGATAATAGATGGATAAGTAGTTAGCTTAAATCGAACTTAAGTTGAGTTTGTTTGAGCTACACTATGAGTCATGCTAAACAATTAGTAACTTTTTTGAACCGAATTAGAGCCATAGTTTGATCACACCAATTTGTTTTGAAGATGGCATGGTTTTTATTTGTTGAACAAGCTTGAAATCAATTGCTTGTACGTAGAGCCGATTAAGCTTGAACTAAAACAAAAGAAGGAAAGAAACGATGGAGAAAGATATAGAGGAGCTGAAACAAGGGGCATTGCTGATGGGAATTACAATCAAAATGCACATAAATCAATCATAATATTTGCAACCGATAAACGATCACATAGTCGCTAATGGTAGCGGCCAGGGTGATCGATAGCCCCGCCATAAATTTTGCTTCCGATAAGCGATCACATGATAGCTAGTGTTAGTGCCGCGATAGTCCTGCCAAAGATTTTGCTACCAAAGGTATCCATCAACAATGTGCATATTGGTTGTAGATTTTTCGATCAATATACCTACCTACAATTAAATGATATATTGATATAAATTTGTGTATTAACATTACTATTCTGTTTGCCTGTTCCTACTCTTTGCTCTCTTTTCTATATTTCTCATCCATTTAGCTATAGATCAAGCGTACATATGCAATAGAATAATAAATATATAGGCCGTATTTCCATTATGTAAAGATTTGATAGGTGTTAGAACCTTCTCTAACACCCCTTGCCGAACAGTTGCTCAACAGCAGCCCCTTGCCGAACAGCTGCTCAACAGCAGCCCCTTGTCAAACAGCAGCTCAACAACAGCCCATTGTCGAACAGCAGCTCAACAGTAGCCCCTTGCCGAACAGCAGCTCAAAGAGATATCACAAGATCGTACCCTCCATACTACTGTGTCAACTCAGCATTTAAGACAGCATGGGAGCCCACTCCCTAATAGTCCTTTGCAGGAGTAGGTGTCAGATGTGGCAGACTAAACCTACTATGTCCCCTCCTCTCCAAGCTATAAATAAGGGGGGATTACTCTCTCTAAGGACCCTTGCTTCCTCTCTCTCTCTCTCTCTCTCGGGCTGAGCTGCCCCTTTCTCTCTATCCATCTTATACTCATTCGATCTTCATTTAAAGATCAAGCTTTGTAAGAGGAGATTCGATTAGTGGATTCAAATCGCCTGGACGGCGTCGTGGTTTTTCCCCTAGACACTCGGGTTTCTACGTAAAAATTGTCGTGTCATTTCTCTCGGTGGTGGTGCATTTTTTGCATCAACAATAGGTTAACTAAAAAATAACTCGAACTGATCATCAATTTGTGATGACAGGATGTTAAATCAAAATAATATAAGGTATATTCGAAACCCTAAGATTCTGGCTAGAAATTATGAATGTTACATATAAGTTTTGAAAAACACAATAATATAACCCAGTTCCATGTTTCCACAGGCACTAAACATGCAAGCCAAGACAAACTAAAAATGTGCATAATTAGAAGCAGAAGCCAAAGGAGAAAACAAATTAAGGATGGTGGATATTCATTCTTAATATAATTGCATATAGAAAAACTGCATTTGATGAGAGATAATAAACAAGAAAAGGACAATTGGTGCTATTTAACTTTATTTTTTTAAGAAAAAATCTTATTAATTTGTGGCCTCATTAATGAGCATCATTTTGTTGCGTATTAAGATAGAACATTGAAGATAAATGTGTGGCATCTGAATGCTAGAGGGATGTAATTATATGAACAAAATATATATATATATACATGAATGTACAATTTAAGACATTAAATAAATCTCAAGTATGACCTAACAATTATATATATTGGACGTTATGGTTGATATTCTTTACCAAACTCACTAAATTAATTTCGGTATCGTTCAAATGGAAATATTCCTTGTAATATTGGTAAATGAATGGCTCTCAAAGAATGACTGGTCGTCAAGTCTTTCATGGAAAAACTACTGAAAGCTGTAGGAGGATCCATCTTAGATTGATATATAAGAAAAACCTCATTCAAAATAAAAATAATTATTAGAAAAAGAGAAAATTTTGTTTAGAGAATACGTTTTCTTTGTAGTTAAAAGAAGGAAAAGGAAGACAATAAAGCAAGCTTTTATCTTATTCTATGGGTATATATGTTGAGCAATATTTAGAGTGAAAATTAAGATGACTGTATCATATTGGTTTATGGAACCTCTCGAGCCATTCTTTTTTAAGAGCATATATAGCTAAGGAAACTTGTCCTTTATCACATCTTTTTTAATGTTATTGTCTTAGTTTTGATTCTATATATAATGAATAAGCTATTGGCGTCACCGATCGAACACAAAATTGTTATATACTATCAATATACAAAAATTTTGCTTGGGAAGGAGATCAAGGATGACATCGAAAGAGGATATACAGGTACATTGATCAATAGAAAAGGAGATAATTACTGTTACAAATAGTTGGCTTGAAAGAAAATTTATATTAAAACAAATGAGGTCATAGGCGAGGCACATCTCAAAAACAATGACTGAATTAAAAAGCTAGCAGATAATCGTATAATGAAGTGCCACATCTTTCATCATCAGTCAATTCACTTTCATGTGTTAGTCGATGATGTTGTTTCTTAATGATACCTTGTGGACGATTGAGATAATGAAGTAGTTGAAACTCAACTGATAGTTTTGTAAATAAAGGTATTTTTAAGGGTATTTATATTCATAATTTTTAAATTCTTTCTATCTTAATTAAATTTATTTATGTCTCATATATTTTGACATTTTTAAAAATTCAGTTTACTCATAGTATATTACTATAAAAAGATTAAAATTTACATTGAATATATAGCTCAACATAAAGTTTCATATATAGTCAAACAATTGCACATTAATGAATATTTTTCCTCATTTATTAGTTTTTCTCTAATCATGTATGTTGTTATTTAAATATGATCTTAATTGAAGATTTTAAGAGTTATAAATATATATATATATAGTAAAATTTGTGTTATATCTTTCAACTAAAATACTTTTTAATACATTTTAATTATTAAAAATAATTTAATTGGTATCTTAAATTAAGTAAGATACTAATTTTCTTCTGAATTTATCAAATTTTCAAAGCATGCAATAAGAAAAATTAGTGAAAATATATTTACGTTCTTCAAAATGATTTGAAACTCCACTCTTTAATTTCTCAAACTTCACGCAATTTGAAATTAATTTAATATTTTACAACTTATTAAGAGTAACGACTCGCTTGAAACAAAATATTGATTTAAATTAAAAAATTTTATACATTCATAGGCACATTAAATACGTTTATTTTTTAATATACATATATATATATACACACACTTACATATGTTATAACAATAATAATAAATTAAGTCTTTATTCTATAAGATACGGTCGGCTATATGAATATTTTATTTCCATTATACTCTATCAAATAACAAATCTTTATTGATCTCCAAATACGTAAGATTATTATTTATAGCTTATTATCTTTTTTTTTGTTTTTCTCTTAACGTTTTACTCGGTCAAGATCTATATTTTTTACTTGAGCTTTTATCAACCCATGACTTATATATCTAAATCATCTAAGTCGATTCTCTCTGAACTTATTTCAATTGAAGCCAATTCAACCTCTTCATGGATATACTTATTTCTCATTTTATCTTTTCGCATATACCTCTTATTCACCTTAACATTTTCATTTCTACGACAATTATTTTATTTGTGTGTTTTTACTTTGTAGGCCAACATTCAGTACAATATAACATCACTGGCCTGAGTGAGATTTTTATATTACACAATATAACAGATACATTCCTCCACTTTATCCATCCTGCTTGGATCTTGCTAATAATATAACTATATATTTTTTGATTATTTTGTATGATCGATTTAAAATATTTAAACTATTTGCTTTGCCTGATAACTTGATTATTAATTGTCATATTTTCACTATAAGTGATTCTTTCTTGACTAATATCAAGTCTTTTGTATATATAAATATATTTATTATATAAATTTATGGGATAAATACTACCTAGGTTCCTGAGATTTAAGGATAATATTAAGCAGGTTCATAATTGTAAAAATATGTTTATTGTATTTTAGGTAAATTGATATCTTAGGGACACAATTGAAAAGTTTTGGAATTATAAATCTACTTGATATTATTTTTAAACTTTAAGGACCTAGATGATATTTTCTTATTTTATAATACATATGCATATGGTAAGTCATATCAAGTATAAGTAAGTACACTTGCAATACAAAAAAAAAAATTAATTTATTATATATTTTGGGGGTAAATTGCATCTATGCTTCTGAGGTTGAAAAAATTTGCAAATTATTCTTAACTTTTTAAAAACTTCAGTTAAAATTTCTAAGATGGTAAAAGTTTCACAGTTTTGGTCCCATTTTTAGAAACTTATTCTTTTTATTAATGTTTCTTAATAAAAAAAATATAAAATTTAGTCACTTTTAACTAATTTGAATTATTTATACAATTTCAAAAACTATTATACCCTTCTATTCTTACATTTCTTTAAAAATTTAATCTCTTGTCTCTTGTTATCTCTATACTAAAACATTTAAAATAAAAAATATTAATATTTAAAAATTATATTCTAAAAAATTTTAAAATTAACAAATATGAATAAATCTTATAACATATTAGTTTAAAAAATAAAAATTATGTCCTAATTGGAACTAACACTATAAAGAGTTTGTAATCTCAGAGACCTAATAGAAGTTTTCGAAAAATTGTGACCAATTTGTAACGCTCTTCAGACTTGAGGGTCCCAGATGCAATTTACCCTAATTTGTATTACACATAAAAATGCATCTTATATAGTTAATGATAATTTGGTAATTAAGCCTGATTTAAATAAACATTAACTGAAAATTAAGCAAAATTTAATCTATTTAAAATCATTATGAATATTTAAAAAATTTATTTTAAGCTGAAACAAACAAAAATTTTCTTAATTGTAACTCTGAGTCAATATTGCAAAATTTGAATCTGATATAAAATTAGTATATTATGTCTTTCATGGTTGAATTATTTGGAACAATTATTGATCAATGGATTGAAACAATATTTCATTGTTATTTTATAATTTAAAAATACAATAATGTCTATCAAAATATCAGCTGGAGTTCATGCAGTTAAGTTTTTTTTTTTTAGGCATGTTATTTAGTATTTTCTCGTTTATGTGAGAAATTTATTATATTACGTATTTTTCTTTATTGAGTTCATGCAGTTAAGTTGATATCAACATAAATTGAAGATTTCTGATCGATTAAAATTTAATCATTTTAAATCAATTAATGTAAAAAGGACATAATGAAAGAGTACTTTGAATATTTGATTTATATGTGAGTTCATTAATGTTGATACTTTCCATATTTATAAAAAGAAAAATTTATATCCTAACTTTTAAAAAAGTCTTTTTTACAGGCTACACCTCCTAAATTAAGTATTTACAGAAGACACTAAGTTCAATATATATTTACAAATGACACTTCCAATTTTGAATGTGAATTTACGGACAACACCCTTAATCCAACTTCTGTTTATCATTTTTTTAACCCAAACTAGGATTAATGCGTGTAATTAAGATTACATTTAGCTCATTTTAAGAAGTTCACAATAATAGAATCAAGGAAAATAAAAGAGATCTTAAAAATAGACAAAACTTGAAACAAAAAAAAAATAGAAAAAATATAAGATAGATTTCATTTAAGGGCTTGATTACAGGACTAAATGTAATCTTAGTTATATGTGTTAACTGTAATTAGTTTAAAGTAACAGATGGCAAATAAAAAAAAAACACTTCTTTAAAAGTAAAACACGTAAATGCCCCTTCATAAAAAATATCATCTCATAAATAAATTTGTTTATATACATAGTTTATTTTGAGTTCAAGCTATTTCTTATTAATTTAATCAAGTGTAAATTACTATCATCGAATTCAAAAATAAATATTTTGGATATTCGAACAACATGAATTTAAGTGAAAAATTAGTTGAAAAAATTGCAATGCGAAATTGCACATGGCTTGAAGAAACCACTAAGAGAGTGTGGCTTCACCTTTACAACTAAGTTTGAAAGCTTTAGGATCCAATTCTTAGCACAATGAGTCTACAAGTATTTAAACAAGCGAATCCAACTGACTTCACACCGTCTCTATCTTCTTCTACCACTTCTTTCCCTCACAATTACACTATAGACTTTAGCGATAATGAGACTCGTCGCTAAAGGTCAAAATATTGTCGCTAATATTGTCCTACGACGATGGGTTATCGCTAAAATCATTGCTAGAGTTTTTGAATTTTCAGCGACGGTTGATGTCATGGCTGCACACTTTTCCCGAAAAATAATATTAGCAATGACACGTCGTTACTAGAATTATTTGTACCCAAACAATCTATTAAATAAATGGCACAAAAACACTGTTATTAACTAACTCGAGCAAAGTTTAAATCATGCCTAGTTCGGCTCAAACTCGGATGGTTCTCACCCCCAAACTCCAAAATCTAAAGACCTCAATAAATAACACCCGTATTTGATTGGGTGTTAAATTTAGTTAAGAAAAGAGAAAATATTGAGAGATGTGTAGGATATGAAATAAAGTTGATTTTAAGGTTAAATTTATGTTGGATGTAAAATAAAATTAATTTAAGTTAGAATTTGTATTAGATTTGAAATAAAGTTATTAAAATTTATAATAAATTTAAAATATTATTAAAATATAATTTTACTCATTTTTTGCAGTTTAGCCAAACAGTCCTATAGGTAAAGCCAGCTCTATATATATTATTGTATAATTAAGTACATAAATATATATTAAAATTTTAAAAATTTATCCCTTGCCTTGAGCCAAATGTCAAACCTTCAATTTAGATCTCTCTTCTCAAGAGGTTGACCTTCTCCTACCATGATCTCTTACCCTTCTCTTAGCTTCCTCGCCGCTCCCAATGTTTGCATTCTTCTCTCCCATGGCCGATAGATTCACTACAGAGAATCCAATATCAGTCAATGGGTTTGCTCAACTAGTCCCACACTTCCTATTTTTTTAATATTCTGTACCTCTTGCGGCTTTCACTATATATAGTTGACAGTCTTACATACTTCTTCGCAGGAAGAAGAAGAAGGAAGAAATTATGAGAGATAAGAGGTTGGTGGAGGTGGAGGTGGTGGAGATTACCGACGATGAGGAGGAGAAGAGTGAGAAGAGGAGGCGTGCGGAGCCGGAGCTCAACGAGGAGGAAGAAGATGGAGATGGAAGAAGTAGCTATAACAGCGGGGAGACGGCAGCCCGGTCTCCTCCACCACCGGCTTCCGTGAGGAACTACGTGAGGTCCAAGGTGCCGCGGCTCCGGTGGACTCCGGAGCTTCACCTCTCCTTTGTCCGAGCCGTCGAGCGGCTCGGCGGCCAAGACAGTATATCCTCGTCCTCTCTTTGGATCTCTAACTCTCCTTTATTAAGCTTTGAAAGAAACTTTAGAGTTAGAATGAATTTCGAAGCTGATTCACTTAAGTAGAACATGAATTCAAGTTCTGAATAATCTGCTATCAAGCTATCAAATGGCCCTTATAAGGGATCGATTCAAAAATTTTGATCGTTGATGAATTTATTCTCTAATTTTGATCTCAAAGGAGCTACCCCGAAGTTGGTTCTTCAGATGATGAACGTGAGAGGGCTCAGCATCGCTCATGTGAAGAGCCATTTGCAGGTTGAATTTGAGAGAGAAATTATATTAGTTCTTGGAAATCATGTCCTTAATTTGGTCTCAAATTCTAAATTTTGACTCTTCAATTCCCTTCTCTTAATACTGATGAAAACAGATGTATAGAAGCAAGAAGCTTGATGATTCAGGGCAAGAAAGATCTACCTTTTCACCAGGTAACTTAGTGGACCTACATATTAATTAAACATAAATTTTATGTACTGTTTATATATATAGTTATTCAGGTAATATTGGTATAGCCCGTGAGTTTGCAGTGTGTAGAAATTAGGTATAATTTATGGTGGACTTAATCAAATTCAATACAATTTAGTGTAAATAGTTTAATGTTCTCTGTTCATTCCTCATATCTCATCAGTGAAGAAGCACCTAGGGAATATTGTTGATCTCGATACTATGACTTCTGGTTTTAATCACTTGCTTTTATTTGATTTTTTTTTTAATTTATGAGAATTTAGACGAGATTACAAGATTTCATTTAGGAGAAAACCTCCATCATCACACTTGACGTGATAAATTGAGAATTTTGACATGAATTTTTGTATTTTGATTGATGCAGCGTTGTTGAGGGAGAGCTTCCATGAGATGATCTGTAAGCAAAGAGCAGCAAGATTCAGCCATGAAAATGATAGATTTTACAGCCTCTTACACACCCTGCAGAAGCCTTTGCATTCTCATGAGAATCTTATCTTCAGGTAAATTTAACCATTCGATCATCAGGAAGAGAATAAATTAAGAAGATCTCCGAGCTCATTAATGGCGACTCATGAGTACTCACTCCAGCTGATCAAGATCTGAAAAATTAATCTTTGCTTGGTTGCATGTCCACAGACCCCAAGAATACCCAGCAAGAAGAGATCAGGCCCATCCCCGGTGGCCGTTGGCGAGGGGCAGCTTCGATTGGATTGAAGGAGCCACCGATCAACTCTACATGATGAACAACTTGAACCCATTTTGTTTCCAAGAACCGATAATTGAGGTAGGCTCCTCCATTCAACGTGTTCAAAGTTAGTGTTTCTTCGTATTTCACTGCTTATATGATAACCCAGGGACGAAGAGAACATGGAGTAATCACTGGCGTGATGTTCATATAACTGAATCAGAATCGCTTGGACAGGACGCGGCTCTTGATAGGCTTCTAGGTGAAAAGATGCAAGAATGAATCGTCCAACAACGAAAATAGAGGAGAGTTCCTTAGCTATATAAGTAAATAATAAAACTGTGAGGCTAATAATAGGAAGTTCTGTAGTTAAGCGTGTTTAGACTGGAGTAACATTGGAATGAATAATTTTCTAATAAGTACTCAAGGCACGTAATTCCCTAAAATTAAAGTGAATAATATCTCTACATTTGGAATAATGGATGCTATAGTTTTGTAAGTTTTCTTTGTTGAAACATCTTGAATCTTATCGTTGTAAGTAGTTCTTAGGAATCTGCATTTATTTCGGAGTATTTTGAAATCAATAATGAATATCCATTATAATTGATGAGCATGTAGTCCTATTATACTGTACACATAGCAAAACCGGTATTTTATTATGTGTTAGTTGATCTATACTTGCATTGGTTTCTATAACATTCAATCATCGTGATGCAGTTCGAGGAGCCATCAAAGAAGACGGTGACCGAGCTTGATGAGGAAGAAGAACTTAGAGAAAACAAGAGAACTCGACTTAGTAGATGCGGAAGTGGTCGAATACTAGATTTGCAGCTAAGTTTGACTCCAAGCTCAGCTGATGATCACCAGAATGAGGAAGAAAGTCAACTCTCACTTTCTCTATCTCCACCAAGTTCAAGAGAAATGGGCTTCAGGAAAATACAAGAAGGGATTATGGGTGCTGAAATTGACTTCTTGAAGACAGGAGTGAGCAGCAAGAAGTCAACTCTAGGGCTGAGTACTTTAGATCTCACCATGTCCATTAAGGCATTGGAGTGAGATCTTCAAGTACTTGCCTAATTAAACACCATTTTAGGATGATTAGCTGTGAGGCATATTAATGTAATCATGAAATAATTAAGTTTAGTTTAACCTAATGTTCTATTGAGTTTATTTTTCATATTATTATGTTTATATAATTATTAGTAGAGCTAAGAATTAGGTATACATCAAGGGTATCAAATAGTTGAATGGCTCAGTGCCACATCCGCATTTGCATAATCCCAAGTGAGTGTGCCACTGTTAAAAAGAAAGTTAGGTTTAACCCGAAAACTCTGAGTGCATAACAAAATAAGCAGATTAGTTGTACATTTCATATAGGCTTAAACTTTTAGAAAAGTTTGTACTATTAATTCATCCTAAGAAAAAAAGAAGATGATTTTTGAGTTTCAATGTGTGAAGATCAAAGTCAAATTTTCGAGCATCATGTATCAATAGGAAAAATAATGTGATTCATACGAGGCATGAGGTGTAGGATTCGGGATTGAGTTGGCGATCTTGAAGTGATCAACATTACATGACCCTTAGGTAAAAAAATTTTACCACATGCTTTCACATAATGAAAAGCGAATAATAGACATAATTATGATAATTAACATAAAAAATTAAATAACCAAATCTTTTTAATAGATATGCTTAAGTTCTATTTTGATCAATTTGGGCTGGGTTTGGTCTGTTAACCTCAAATGACAAAGCAAATTGGGCCCATTGGGTCTTTTCTATAAATAGCATTCTAAAGCCCAATAAGCCTATATTTCGAAGCCCAATAAATCTTTTTAAATGTCTAATGGGCTTACTTTTAAAGCCCAATAGGATTGATTTAAGGCCCAATTAATTGAATATCGATAATGAAGAGAATTCTTTCATGAGCCACAGGCATGGCTAGAACTAGAAGGAGTTTCTCTTTAGCACGTCATTGGGTTGGTTTCAACTTTTTTTAAATATAAAATATTATCTTAATATTACAATTTTAAATAAAATGATTTAATATTAAGACATGTATTTGATAAGAATATTAAAATCTATGTTAATCATAAAATAAAATTAATTTTTAAGTAAAATTTATATAACATGTGAAAAATATAATTTTTAATATTAATAATTTACATAATATGTGAAATAAATATTTTTTATATTAAAATTTGTATAAAATATAAAATAAATTTGAATTCACTCGATTAATTAACTATTCGATGAATGATAAACATATAAAAATCATCGAATAAATTCATAAATAAGTCTCCTCCTTTGAATAAATTCGCAAATAGTTCTTCTCCGTCAAGTTAAAGACACAAGAATCTATCAAAAGTGGGAGAATTAATTTGCTTCTGAGGCTCAAGATTGAATAGCTTCTTCTATTAAAAATGCATAGCAAAATTCATGTATGTGGCTCCACATTAATTAAATTTAAGTTAAATTTCACATTAATAAATTCTAAAATTAAAATTGATTTAGAATCAAAATAATTTAAATTTAGAGCTAGCTGAGTTCCAAGTTTGGAACAAGTTGTGTTTAAATTTACTCAAAAATCAAAATCAAGTTGGAATGGATTTTGGGTGTCTAGCGCAATAAAACTTAAATGTAAGTATTATCTAGATATATATATATTATTTGTTTAGTTTAATATCATTATATTAAAGATAAAGTCTCAGGTCTCTTTATTATAATTATAATTAAGGTTACATCAACACATTATATAATTTTAGATATTTAAATTTTATTTAAGAGTGATAATACTGTAATTATTAATAAAATTATCTAAATCAAAAGAAGATCTGATTATTTATCAATATGAAAGAATGTAATTTGTAATTATACATTCAATAAATGTTATATTTAAGTTTTAATTGTAATATACCTACGAAATATTTATTATATTGTATTCATTAAAGTTTAGGCATTCCTTAAGCTTAGATTATCTGCTAATGTGTAAATATTATCGAAATTTAACAAGATAAAATTATAATTATGCTCTCCTTTCTCTTCGCTATCAGTATATAAAGAGAGAAAGAGAAAGAGCATAATTGAAGTTTAAAAAAATTGATAATAAAAAATTCAGAAAAAATATAAATATTAAAATTTTAAAAAACAAAAAACTTAAATATTAAAATTTTAAAAATATAAATTTGAATATTATTATACTGATAAGTAAGTGTATTTTATCCAATATAATAATACAAGTAAATTATCATATATAACTTTTTCTTTTGATATTATTTCATATATAACTTTAAGTTTTTAGTATAGTTTACATTCATATTTTGCTGAGACTTTTTCTTATTAATTTATAATGATATCTTATGGATAACAATCGGAGATAAAGTTGTGTATATCAACTTATATGTAATTTAGCAAATAATATATATTATTTTAATTTTAGTTTTAAAATTAAAAAATATAATGTTTATTATAAATATTTGCATCTCAGCTGAATTTGAAGTTGGTTTCCAACTTATATGATTGCTGATAACTAAAAACAATCCAACTTATTTTTTTATAGAAAAAAATTTACATAATTTTTTTTTTAAATTCACATAATGCATAAAACTATTATATTTATTTATTAAGCAACTAAAATATAAATATTATTTTTAAAATAATTTAAATATATTAATATTATCAGTTTCGCAATATTATCTTTATCCATATGACTAAGTTAATCGTAATAAATAATAGATAATAAATAATAAATGATAAATATAATTTAATAACTAAAAATATTAATAATATCACCTATTAATATTATATATCAAATTACTTAAGTGGTATTATTAATCTCTTTATATTATTAAATAATATTCAGTATTTTATATTTATTTTTAAAATATCTAAATAAAAAATTATAGTTAATTGTCGATTTAATTATAATTAGTAGCTACATTAATTATAATTAAATTGGGCAAAATAAGTGATGGATGAAGATTAAAGTAAGGAGCAAGTAATATTAATATATTTAAAAGTATATAAAGTAATGTTTATATTTTAAATATTTAATAAGTAAAATGATAATTTTATAGGTTATATATGCAAATTCTCATTTTTTTTAATTATAAAAATTACATAATTGCTAGCGGCATCTACCCCCACGGCCCCATCACATCTCTGTCCATCTCCTTCGGTCCACGGACCACAACTGACCGCCGACTGCCGAGCCCATCCAAAGGCGACCCGCTCAGCGCTCACCCACTGAGGGGCATTCTCGTCATTTACTCTCACCGCTGTCCGTCGTCTCTCTCCCTCTTCGCTCGTAATAATCGTCCAAAAGACTTATCTTTTTCCATTTTCTTCCGCCTCGCCGTTTTCCCGTGAAATCTCCGCCGCTCCTCGGCCTCAATCCAACGGCAGAGATGCGCCGACCCGCCGATCTCTTAGTCGGCCCGGTCACGGCGCTGACGCCAGCAATCCCCCCGCGCGCGAACGTCGGCGCACGCGTTACCGGCGACCGCCCGTGCCCGCACATGCGCGCCCCTCGCCGATCCCTTTTACATCCCCCCTTCTCCTCCATCGTCGAAATCAACGCCCTTGCCGGCCGTGCGAGACAGAAGAGAAGAAACTAGGGCTGCGGTTAGGGTTAGGTTTAGGGTTTCAGAGAGAGAGAGAGAGATCGGATATGGAGGGGAGGCCGCCAAATCCGGCTATGCCGTATCGCGAGGATTGCTGGAGCGAGGGGGAAACCTCCATGCTGATCGACGCATGGGGAGATCGCTATCTGGAGCTTAACCGGGGGAATCTTCGGCAGAAGCAATGGCAGGAAGTCGCCGATGCCGTTAATGCGCGCCCCGGCGGGGGGAGACGGCCTCCGCGCACCCATGTCCAGTGCAAGAACCGGATTGACACCCTCAAGAAGAAATACAAGAATGAGAAGGGTAAAATTTCTGATGGCGCCCTTGCCAGCCAGTGGCCCTTTTACTCCCGCCTCGACATGCTTGTCGGATCCTCCGTCCCAGCCAAGAAGCCCCCGTCTTCTCCACCGCTGGCCCTCCCCCTTCCTTCCCATCGCAAGGGCCTCCATCTACCGGCAGCCGCTGCTGCCGCTGCAGCTGCCGCCGTCCGTCCAGTTGATCCCCTTCCCAAGGAGAATCGCCCTTCTGCCGGGGCGATCCTTGCTGACGACTCTTTCTTCCGAAAGAACTACTCTGTCGCTGCCGCTGCCGCGGCTGCGGCTGCGGATGGGGAGTCTGGGTCCTCGTCGAGGTCCTCGCGTTCGAGCATGGAGAGATCGAGGTCGAGCAGGGAGAGACCTGGGAGGGGATGCAGGAAAAGGGGCGAAGGTCACGATGGGGATGGGATCCGGGATCTGGCCCGAGCAATCGAGCGGTTCGCGGAGATCTACGAGAAGGTGGAGGCCGATAAGCAGCGAGAGATGATTGAACTGGAGAAGCAGAGGATGGAGTTCATCAAGGGGCTGGAGTTTCAAAGGATGCAGATGTTCGTGGATACCCAAGTGCAGCTGGAGAAAATCAAGCGAGCCAGGCGCTCCGATGATGGTGAGCTGTGACTTTCTGCAGATCTCCCTTTCCTTAGCAACTTCTTATGCTGAATATGCAAAGATTGAATCTTTTTTCATGAGGTTTCCTTTCTTTTCAACGCTTGGGATCAAGTTCTTTAATGCCGTATAATTTTAGTCTAGAATGGGTTGTCCTCCTTTCTTGCTTATTTTAAAGTTCACATAATTGCGGATCATTTTAGGTGTTCTTTCTGAATATCTTCTGCATCACCATGGTGATAATACTAGTAAACTACAAACCTGAGTTGCTTTTAGTTCATCCTGTTTCCGTGTAAGGATATTAGCAATATCGATGCCATAAAAATATTATTGCCGAACCATCAAGATATCCCAATTAACTAGCATCAATATATATATATCCCAATTAACTCATCCATTTGTGCAATTTCTTCACGTAGTCTTGCATCATAATAAAAGCACTCACCATTTTTGGATATGTATCCTCATGAATAACGATTTCTAAAGTTAATCTTTTATTGTTGCTTAGTTCTTGAAATAGCTTATATGGCTTATTTGCATTGAGGTTCCCAATTTTTCCTTGTTTTTTTCCTTTGCCCTGTGACAAAGAAATCTACCGGCAGCATTTCTGGATCACTTAGATTTTCGCTGCTGCCTTACTAGAAATGATCAATGGAGAGTGGTCAAGCATGCCTCAACAAGTCTCACAGAGGATAAGATGGGGATGAGATGTTTAAGGTGGTTTGAGCATGTCCATTGTACAGGCCAAGGCTCTTGTATGAAAATGCTAGGGGATTCAAGTCTCGACATTATAGGGAGGAAGTTGACCAAAAAATTTTTGATATGGTCATTACACGTGATCTTAATCACTTGATATGATGTTCTTGTTAATTTTCCTTGTGAGTCATATCATTCCTCTTCATTTTTTCATCATTTCTTTGCTTATGGACTATCCTCTTGTGTTTAGATCTTATCAGCTCCTTTTTTTCCAATCACTTTTTCTTGGCATAGATTTCACAGGGCATTTGAATGTAAATTTCAAGTCAGCTTTCTGGTGCTCTAATTAGAACTGAAATGAAAAGGTTTCATTTTATTGGCAACATATATACTCTAATATGTCATGTGTATGCTCTAATATTTCATGCACATGCTTTCATAAATTGATAGAATTATTTAAGAAGAAATTAAGTGTTTTCAGTTTGCAATGAACTGTAAAGTCCATAGAAAGCAATCACATATATAGCTATTGAAATTCCATACTGTAAGATCACTTTTCAAGCTTAGACTTTAGTTGCCAAATTACTTGTCTGCTATTAGAGCACAAGTTTTGAGTTTCAGCCGAGTGAAAGTTACCTTCTTTGTCGCATGAAACCATATAGACAAAAGTAAGCCTCTAACTGGTCAAACCATGCTTCAAGTTCTTGGCATTGATACTTCCATTGTGGTAGTAGGTTGAGAGTTCGGTCTTAAGCCTCCATCTTGAGCAGTATTGGCTTCTCTCTAGTGGAATGAAGACACTCATTCTTTATTTTCCTCCATTGATTGACCTTATGTGAATTTTTTCCTTATTCTATGCTCATATTTTCACATAATATTCTTTTCTGCTTTTGTTGTTTCAGATGATTGCCAGTAGCAAGATCTGTGTGATGAAAGTGTTGGAGCTTCCATTTGGTCAGCTTTCATCGCAAATCTCTGTAATTTGGGAAGTATCTGCCACGGATCCAGTCATTATAATCTGAGACCCATTTGAGTAGCTTTATTTTCAATTGTTCAGACTTGGTTTTGTGAACCCTTTAAAAAGGTTAGTTATTATTCATTGCCATTTCTGGCTCCGGGAAACTAAACCTGCCATGAAGATTACATCTAAGCTATAGTTCTGTATACCTGGTAACTTCTAATTTTTAGTTTGGTCTTAAATTTATTTTGGGGCTGTTTTTGTCCAAAGCAATCATATTGGATGAATGCATTGTAGTTAGAAAAGTATCATGCAACCTCAATATTTGATCAAGAGTAGCTCAGAAGGCACTTTTTATGTTTAATTTATTAGATTATCCCGTAGATTAAAGGCTCATCCAGTGGATAATCTAATGAGTTCAACTAAAAAGTAGATTTCTGAGCTACTTTTTCATCGGATATTGAGGCTGCACGCCTTTTGTTTTTAAGAATTTAAAATTTGTTTCACAAATGGATATCAACTCATTCAAGATTTGGATGACTTGTCTAATGGCTAGTTCTTTTTCCCATAGTGTATTTAGGCTAGTATCTCTTCAAATCAAGCTTGAATCACTCTTGAACAGTTACCTTAAAGCTTTGGTGATTTCACTAAAGCTTGAATCAGGCTCCTCTTCTGCAGCCAGTGTTCTTTAAACTTCTCTGAAGTTGAAATTGGATTGGTTCCAAAATTTTGCTCTTCTTTTGAGTTAAATCAGGTTGTGGTCAAGAGTAAGCCAAGTCTTGTAAAATGGAATTGGTGAGATGTGATTTAGGGGGTGTTTGGTTCAGTGTTATCTCAATATCAATGTTATTTAGATGTAATGTTATCTAAATGTCATTGTTATTCATCAATGGACATTTGTTTGGTTCAATGTTATGATATTAGAAAATATCAATGTTATTCAAATTATTTTTATTTAGTTGAAAGTTATTGACATTATAGTGATAAATTAACGGTGTTATCTTGAGATGTCGCCCGATTTGGGGCGACATCTAGATGTCAGCGTGTAATGACATTTTTGTAATTTAAAGATGTCATTAAACCAAACAATTACTTTCTAAAGATAACATAACATAATATTGAGATAACACTGAACCAAACGCCCCCTTAATATAGCACTGTTGTGTAAAGGAAACTGGGAGGGTAAATGTTAGCAAAAGTCCTGTTGAATTGTGATGTTAGTGATGTAACATAGCAATGTTGTGTAAAAGAAATTGTAGCACTTTTGCATTGTTGTAATCTTAGTCGCACAAATGTCCCAAGTTGTAATGCTTTTTCAATCTCAGGGATCGAATGCAATTATTTACTAAAAATAGAAAATAGAAACTGAAAAAGTGTGTGGGGGCCATTTAACTTGAGACAGCCCTCTTCTTCCAAATTTTTACACATTGGTCCTAATTAAACAAATAGAAAATTTAAACTTATGTTAGATGGAGTGGAAGCTTTAAATTTTAAAACTTTGAAGGCCATTTGTGATTTCATCTATGTATGTTCTTTTGCATCCTTATTCATCCTCCAAAATTTCAACCTACATACTTGCTAATTGGACTATTATATACCTAGACCTTAGATTTGTTATTATTATGAAATACTTTTAAAAAAACAAAAATGAGTGCAAAAATGCAATACATCTTTAGCAATCTATGTACTTGGAAGTAATGTTATGCGGCTAAAAGAGTTCCAAAAATTTCCAATCTATTAAATAAAAGTGTACAACGATAATAACAAATCATGCGTTTATCTTATTAGATGAGGTCAATTTTATGAATTTTTTGTTTTCATTACACTGTTAAATAATAAATTTTTATTTAGCTATAAATATATAAGATTATTACTTATAATTTTTAGTCATATTTTTTTTTTGGCTTTCTTCTTGTTCTTTTTATATAGGTAAAATTTAATAATCTAATTTTTCTTACTGAAGTTTCTATTAGCTTATGACTTATATGCCCAAACCATTTAAGTCGGCTCTCTCTGAGCTTATCTTCAATTAAGGTCACTTCAACCTTCTTGCAGATATACTCATTTCTCATTTTATACTTTCATGTATATTTGCTTATCTATTTATCATTCTTATTTTTATGATACTTATCTTATTTATGTATTTTTTTTATAAGTTAGCATTTAACACCATATAATATTGCTGGCTTTGCAACTATTCTATAAAATTTATCTTTGTGTGAGTAAAATTTTTCTATTACATAATATGTTAAATGCATTCATCTATTTTATCAATTCTATTAGAATCCAATTGATAATATGATGCAGGGCCAGATAACCAACGCCAGCGATTTCGTTATAATCTACAACCTCGAGCATAGATTATAACAATTTATTTGCTTGTACATAATTATTTTTATTTCTGCACTTTATTCGAGTTATTTGGAGTCATACACTATGTTTATATCAGTGGGAATGCTCACTTTGATGTCATGTATATATAGTGGGTTAATCTAAGTCTTATTTGTGGGTCGGATCAAATTGAGTTCAAGAATAGTTCATCAAACTCAAAGTCACTTCAATTTTTTTATTTGTTTATTTTGACACCAAACAAGCCCTTCTATAAATAGAATCTGCTTTAAAGTCCTGTTTGACAACTCGCTAAAAAAAATTATTTTAGCTATGATCAAAATCTTAAATTTATTTTTAAAAAATTAAAAAGTTATTTTATATTTTATCCTACACAAATTTTAATATTAAATAATTATTTTATTTTACATCCAACATAATTTTTAATATAACTCATTTTATTTCACATCCTGCCTTTTTTTCTTACAACCAAACGGAGCTGAGATAAGACATGTTTGTCAAATTTGTCAAACTTTTTTATTTTATAATTATATTTTGAAATATGAATATTTATTGTATATTTAGTCTCTGTTTAGTTCAGACTCAAATTAAGTATATTTATTTTTTTAATTTTTTTTTATAAAACTATAATTTTTTTTAAATATATATAATAAAAAATAAAATTAATTAATTATGAGAATATTATATTAAAATAAAATATTAACTATTTCACATGATCATAAAAAAGCAACTAGCAATACAATAGTATTTAAAAATTTTAGTGGCTGAAATTTAAAAAAAAAATTTAAGTGAAATTATATAATTTTGCCAACTTTAACGTTTATTTATGATATAGAAAGAGTCAATTAAATTGCGCCATCTGGAGAGAGATGACGTGCCTGGTCAATGGAATACTGTTAACGGCATTGGGCCAGAAAAATGAAAATTTCATTTTTTTGGAAATTTTCAGAAAAAAAAGGAAAATTCAATTTCTTTTATTATTTTTATTTTTTTAGATGAATGTATTATTTTTGTAAAACTTTTACAACAAATTTAAAGTTTTTTTTTTCTTATTTCTATTTAAATCACAAAAGAAAATAATATAGTGTATTAAATAACTTTATTATTTATGTTAAATTTTATTAAAAAAGTTATTTATTTTTACTATTTTATATTTTACTAATTTACTTTTATATAATTAGGCGTATTGTTATAAAAAATTCGCCTTTCAAAAAAAATTAGTTTATTGTTGAAGCAAAAAATTAATCAAAAAGTCAGAAAAGAGACTTTTTACATGAAAACCGACTAAGCGGAAAACCACGGCGTCATGCTGTCGGCGGCTTTTAAGAACTTCACTCAATTACTATGTTTTTCTTATAGAGAGTTGAGCTATAGTAAGAGAGAAGAAAAGGTAGGAGTTCAATTAGCCAGCTCCTTTTTTTCTTGTTATAATGAGATTTTATAGTTTAAGTTGATCCCTGGAGAATCACTTCAGGAGGATGGTCTTCATCTCTGGCGTCAGGCTAATGATGACTGCTAGGTCAGCACGTCGTAACCTTGATTATACTGATCGGATAGGGGGACCATGCTTCTTAAAGATGACACGAGGTCTTGTACCTTAAGTGTGATGCTCGTGGCCAAAGAGGGCGAGAAGTGATCGCCGGGTGATGTCCTGAGAGAAAGAAATCACTGAGGCAAAGTGCAGTTCTTAGCAGGCTTCTAGGCCGAGTAATGAGTGGTAAGAGAGGAACATGAATGAATCGTCTCACATCGGAAATAGAAGAATATTCTGAGTTGTATAAATAGATAACGTGATCTCAAATAGTAGAAGCACCTTTTGGGACAAAATCGTGAAGCTAATAATAAAAAACTCTGTAGTTAAGTTTGCTTGGACGAGAGTAACACTGTCACGCAGTGCTCAAGTCACGCAGTTTTCCTAAAGTCAAAGCAGACGATACCTCTATAATGCAGCATAGGCTCCACGTGTACGCTTAAAAAAAATAGCAAAAACTCATTTTCTCCAAAAAAAAAAATAATAATAATATTAAAGTTATCATTAATAAATTTAATATTAAATTTATAGAATTTAAATAATTTATAAAAAAATCTGAAATTATTGACACTCAAATTATTAAAATTGTAAAAAAAATGATACTTTACTTTGTGATTGAAATTAAAACAAATTTTAAAATCTTGTGATATGTCATTTTTGTGTAGTATATCTCAAAAATCGCCGTTTTTTATTCAATGGACGTAGTCATTGGCTATTGTTTTCTAGTTTTGGGCTTCTACAGAAAATATACAAATGTATATCACATTATAAGAAGAACATATATCTATCAAATATTGAAAGAAAAAAAAAATAGACGGCTAGCTCGGATCAAATCTATCTCAATTTAATTTAAAAGTCAGTTTAAACTTTGATTGATCTTTGATCTTCAAGCCAAGTTAACAAGCTTAATTTTGTTTACACATATTTTTCTTGATTTCATATGCAGGGGAGGGGTTGAAATTTTTGACCTAATCCGTGAACCCGACTCGAACCCAATCAGGTATGGTTCGAGCATACATGGGTATAGGACATAGACAGGTCGACTCGAATTTGACCCATATAAAAAAAACCATGGTTTGGGTTGGAGGGTCAACTGAATTAATACACTTTTCATTTATATTCTAAAAAGACCCTTGCAAATGTGGAACAAAATATGCAGTCAGAATTTCAGAGAGCATAGCGAACAAAAATAGATTGTACTAGTCATTGGTCATGCCCGACTAAAGTGTGTAAATTTTTTGGATAATTACCTATATGTCACATAATTTAATTTTATTTATATCTTACCCATCCATTCTTAGTTAATTACGCTATGCACACTCAAAATATTATAAAATCTTACATACACATATTTTAACTTATTTCTATTAT